>AWOL01S0007654.1:189747-208785 GCA_000715115.1 Nicotiana otophora | reverse complement strand
GATTTTTCACATATTTGTAGTTTTTATTAATTTTTATGTAATTTTACCTATTTATACATATTTACTATAATTATATTATTTTATAAAATATAAAAAATTAAATACTCATAGGCTTACGACTCGTTGAGACATATGTAAAATGTCTCGCCTTACGCTCACGCCTTTAAAAACATTGCTTTTAACAATAAGCTAGTTAGTGTTAAATATATCGATTGAATAATTAGGCGCCCTATACATCAAATTAATAAAAATCAATTATATAATTAGTAATCATCATGCACCAAGGACTGTGGTGGAATGGTTAGGATGTATCTGCTAAATAATTAGAGGTTAGTGTGTGAGCCATAGATATAGAAAAAAATTCTTATGGTGTGCTTCAATTTCGTGGCGCGAATCCGAATTAGTCATGTATTAGTCGGGCCAACTACGTGGAAAATTATATAAAGATTCTACAAGTAATCCTATACATTAGTCATCAATTTATGGTAACATTTCCTCTTATCTTTATGCCGAGTAGTATTTTTAGTTTGTGGGGACTGTGGAAAGAGAGAGAGAGAGAGAGAGACCAAAATCAGTATAAAAGGGAAGCGAAATGGGAGGAAGCACTATCCTTCTGAAAGTTCAAATTTTGCAAATCATAACCAACTGCTCCCTTCACTCATAGCGCGAGACACAGACCAAAAAAAGCTTTTTAACGGCCCCCTTTCTTTCTTTCAACCTTTTTTCTTTTACAACTACACCTTTTTTTTGTTTTTGGTTTTGCCTTTCTATCACGACGTTACATATAACATCTATCTTTTAATTAAAAACTGTATCATTTTATACATAAGCAAACATTTGGTTTTTCCAATTAAACAGAAAGAGAAGATGATTGTGGCAGTTGGTGATAAAGTGAGGATAATAGTGAGGGAATTCGACGGCAAGAAAGATTGCAAGGAAGTAGAAGAGGTAGAGAGAAGTTGTGAAGTTGGGCCCACAGGCAAACTCTCTCTTTTCACTGACCTTTTAGGTGACCCTATTTGCAGAGTTCGCCATTCTCCTGCCTTTCTCATGCTGGTATTATATTTATCCATATAGAACATGCATGAATTTGATTAGGTTAACATTTACTATTTTTTAGTATTGAACTTATTGTATCACATATTGCAGTAATTCATTGACCATTGATCAGTCTATTTGTAAGTGATAAAGTGTATGTTTTATATATGTCATAGTTTAATTCTTGATTATGTCATTTACATTGATGATCAGGTAGCAGAGACAGAAGGAAAAGAAGAGAAAAGGGGAATAGTGGGAATGATAAGGGGTTGTATCAAAACCGTTACATGTGGGAAGAGACTCTCCAGGAACAATCTCCCTGTTTTCACTAAAATTGCCTATATTTTAGGCCTTCGTGTCTCTCCTTTGCACCGGTAACTACTAATTTACATTTCTATCCATTCTCTTCTAATTAATACTACACGTATTTCTATTTGTTCTACTTTTTATTTTAATTTACAAAAGACCAATTATTGTTTAGTATTTGCCGAAAACAGACACATTCTAATGACCTCATATTTTGTCCTGTTTTCTTTATATATATTAGTAGTTGATGGGTTGATCCAGTGGTAATCCACTTCCAATCAAGAGGTTGTGAGTTCGAGTCACCCCAAGAGCAAGGTGGGGAGTTCTTGGAGGGAGGGAGTCGAGGGTCTATCGAAAACAGTCTCTCTACCCAGGTAGAGGTAAGGTCTACGTACACACTACCCTCCCCATACTCCACTAGTGGGATACTGGGTTGTTGTTGTTATTTGTAGTATATTAGTAGTTGACTCTCTAACTATATACTAATATTATAAAGTTGTTTATAGTATCATAAATTTTTATGAGGATTTAAGTAATACATTAGTATTACCTATGTAAAATTATTTTATACAATTAGTGTAGTTTAACATGTTGCACAAGTATTTGAGCATCGCTGCATGGTGCACTTGTACATTAATATATGTGGACTCGTAAAAAATTTACCTGTACTTATTTTTATAAATGATCTAATTATATAAATGTTTTTATCGTTAGTCTATAAAAACTTATACTCAACCAACATTAATAAATATCATTTTTATTTTTAATCAGGAGAAAGGGAATTGGGTTGAAATTGGTGCGCAAGATGGAAGAATGGTTCAGGGAAAATGGTGCTGAATATTCATATATAGCTACTGAAAACGATAACCATGCTTCTGTAAAACTCTTCACACACAAATGTGGCTACACCAAGTTCCGTACTCCATCTATTCTAGTGCAGCCAGTTTTTGCACACAGAGTCAAAATATCAACAAGTGTCACTATAATCAAACTCAGCCCAATTGAAGCTGAAATTCTGTATCGCCATAAATTCTCCACCACAGAATTTTTCCCCACGGACATTGATTCAATTCTCACCAATAAACTCAATTTGGGTACTTTTCTAGCAGTTCCAAAGGGTCACTTTTCATGTTGGAATGGTGTGAATGAGTTTTTAACGAGTCGGCTCGAGTCGTGGGCTGTACTCAGTGGGTGGAACTGTAAGGATGTGTTCAAATTAGAGGTTCGAGGCGCATCCAGAATTACAAGGGGTTTAGCAAAGACGAGTCGTTTAATGGACCGGGCTTTTCCATGGCTTAAGGTTCCGTCAGTGCCGGAAGTTTTCAGGCCATTTGGGCTTCATTTTTTGTATGGGCTTGGTGGTGAAGGCCCATTAGCGGTGAAGTTGGTGAAGGCCCTTTGTGATTTTGCTCATAACTTAGCTGGAGAATCGCGGTGTGGGGTGGTGGTGACAGAAATAGCAAGTTGCGAACCGCTTAAGTTAGGAATTCCTCACTGGAAAAAACTATCTTGCGCAGAGGACTTATGGTGCATAAAACGATTAGGGGAAGACTATAGTGATGGGTCTGTAGGTGACTGGACTAAATCAAAGCCTGGTCTTTCTATTTTTGTTGATCCAAGGGAATTTTAACTTTTTATTGACAATATCTTGTGTTTTAGAATAGGGAATCTAATTTAGATGTCAATTTTTCATTTTTGTAGGTTCTTTTTTTTTTTTTTGGATTAACTTTATATAATTGCAAAATTAGAGGACCTTTCTTTAGATCCCCTCAGTCATATGGTGGATTTTTGTTATCTTTGGATTCTATCTCTTGAATTTGCATATCCTTATTTTTAAAAGGATAAGACCCGTAAAAGATTGAAAGATTAGGTAACAACTTGTCAATCAATTTCTCAGAATATAGTCCTAGAAATCATTTTTTTTTTTTTACACTTAAAATTTATTTGAGTATGAAAAAATGAATAAGGAAAGAGCTTGAGTCCTGTATTTCATATTCATGTCGTAGTTACAAATACATCATCAATTATAGTACAAATTACACTGGTCATGTTAAAGATTTAGGCTGCGTGTTTTTTATGATATTTTTCATAGTGGCAAACTAGGGGCGACATTTATCACTCTGCTACTCCGCTATGTGGGGCTTCTTTTAATTTAAAAAAAAAGATCTTAGAAAGAATTAGAGTATAAAACTGGAACTGAATGAGTTGGGATGTCTATGATGTCATTCAGATATGATATGCCGGTAGTACTTTTTGCTTTGGTTGTCTTATTTTAGTTCTTTTCTTATTCAAATTATGGTTTCTCTTAAAGCACAATAACTCTTTGTTGAGGATTGCTTTATTTGTTTTTGTGATTTCTTGAAAACGAAAAGGGAGTGGGGCACTTGCTCTGCTACGTGCTATAGCAATTGAAAGATAGTGATTAGAGATCTTTTGGAGTTCCAATATAAACATTCCACCTGCAAATTTGGATAATGAATAATGATGAGTAAGCACTGGTTTCCACTAATTTATTTGTGGTGGTCTCCACTTGTGTCGAAATATTTTTGGAAAACAACTCTTCTGTAAATTACAATTTAATGTTACACTACCAACATTTCTTATAGTCTAGTATAAATCGTATGAGAGTCCTTCATTTTCACAATAAGTGTGAGTTGGATTTTTATTGTTCCACTTTCCACTTCCCACTTCCCGTCCCCTTCTCTTTTGCTCATAAACAAGAAAAAAGTTAAAGAAAAAAACATAGTGATGTTACAATCTATAATAATTGGATGGTGGAGAACCAAATTATTGTACAACTTTTTTTTATCCTCTTTTGCCATGATATAGATATATTTAGAGACACGTGTAATTCAAGCTTTAGAATGTATTTCGTATGGAAGGAAATTCTGATCCATATATGCATTGACATGTCCTCTTGGTCTACATAATGGCAATGGAGGGACATTACTAGATCATCCTTTTGTTTTAGGAGTATATATGACAAAGTGTTGCTCCAATTAGCTCTGAAACAGCCCATTATATAGAATTAGTTCAAACTGTGGAATGAAGTGCAAGAAAAATCTCTTACCGAAAGGGCAAAAACTGCTGTTTTTCTTGGAGCCTATCAATTCGTGCTAACGAACATGAAAAATAAATGAAAGAGTAAGTTGAAACTGATCGGTAATATGTTGAAAAATCTCCAAACATTTAGACATGTTTCAACTAAATTATCATAATTACTGCTACTATGTGTCTCTTATTTGTACCATAAAATCATGGATATCAACAGTTTGTTACAGAAAATAAATTGCAGTGTGGTGGTTGTTTTTACCTTGTAGAATTTAAGGTTGGACTCCAATCTCATGAACAATGTGCAATAGTATGTTTCTGTATTCTCTTGTATTGTATACGATTCACCTAAATAATTAATACTGATAGAAACTTATTCTGATGAGGCCTGTTTTTGGATTATAGTGGGTAAACATTTGTAACTTTACGATCATAGTAAATAAAATTAAGTTACTTAATGTTGACAAAAATAATTTTACGACTTTTACTATTACAATAAGAAAAATCAATGAACAATAGTACATGAAATTAATCTTCAATATGGTGAAGCCAAAAATACTGCTCTAATTAATTAGTCTAACATAGTAGAAATCTAGATCTGTGTCAAAGCTTATATGACCAAGAAGATTATTGATGAATTCTGACTTTGACAGGACTGAATATATGCACATTTTATCAGATCATGAGGAGCCTAATGAGAAGAACGGCATTCCTGAAATGCTCTTGGATCTTACTATCTTTCTCACCAATATTCTCCATTTTATTTCATCCTTCTTCTTCAGTCTCCTCCTCCTCTGCTTGAAATTCCTGTTCAAACGTCAATCTTTATGGAAGTTATTTTCCAAAAAAAAAAAAAGCATTATTATTTTTATAAGTTATTTTCTGGTGTTTCATTATCAAAAGATATGTTACGAAAGAAAAAATGACTTCCCTCACTTATGAACTCAACTTATTTTCCTAACAATATCTTAACTTTTAGTTTCATGTTATCTACTTCATCTAACACTTATACATAAATATATTATTACTCTTTATCTCTAATACATATATTTTCTTAAAGTATTTTTCGCTTATCAGCCAAACACTACACATTTTTTCGAGAAAAATATTCTAGGCAAAAGACAAGTCCAACAAACCTGCATAAAGGAACACGACAAACATCCGAATCAGAACAAAGGCGAGAATGCAGTTCCAAAACTTGCCACATTCTCTTGCAGTGGATGCAGCCACAGGAAACTCTCATCTTACATCCAGCAAAGTGACGAATGAGCAATTCTAGCCCTTTACATGCTGCATATTTACAAGGTGTTTGATCTTTTTTCAAGACCTTATCGTATGGACCAATAGTTCGACAACCATCTTTGCATATGTGAACCAGAGCTTCCATTGCCTCATATAGTTGCACATACACTTTTCTCTCATTCATTTTTCTCACTCTTTCCTTCTTCCTCTGCAACCAAATTAGAAAAAGAGTTTAACTACAAAACACTGACAGTATAAGGAGATTATGTTATTATCAGGTATACCTACAATTACTTGTCTATAAAAAGTGGAATTATATAGTAACCTGAAAAATAACATTGATTACCCGCTAAAGGATTTAAGCTATATTCATTTACACTATAATGCAATTTATCAGGTTTATAGTAGGTAATTATTCCACTTTCTGAGTTACTATATCAGACTAGATATAAAGAATGACATGTTATTATAAGTCAATCTGATGGTGTAAGAAATTGATATACTGCGAGTGTGCAAAACTTAAACTACCTAATAAAACATGTTAAAAGACACTGTTAGAATGAACAATTTTTTCATGGCCAATGTAAATCCAGTTAGAAAAGAAGAGACCAAAAAAAAAACATAAACAGGATTGACATCATTTAGGATTCAACTTACAATATCCTCATCATTTACAGATTTCAAAATCTGTTTTTCAAGCACAGGGTGGCTTTTTTTCATGGCTTCCCATCCTTGTGTAGAAGATATAGCCTTGAAATGATTCAACATAAAACGGTGACAAAAGAGGCTAAGGCGCGGGGCATCACATAGAAGTGCAAGCTGAAAGATGTCAACCACATTGTCCGTAGTTATTAATCCTCGCTCCAGCAGCTGCTGCTCACATTCTCGCTTTAGATGGGGCACTACATATGCATGTGAGAGCACCAATAGATTCAGCGCATGTTCCTGCATTTTATCTTCTTCATAGCTGCAAAGTGAACAATTGATAATTTGAGATGATCAAAAGCTAGTTCATTGCAAGTTCAAAGATGGATCCAGAACTTAAATTTGATGAATCAACCGTGTTTACTATTGATTCCATTCCACCTTTAGATTTATGAGTTCGGAACTTAATTAGTAGTATTTGTTTAACTATTTTCCACATATTTTTATGCTCCGGAATTACCGGATTCAGTTGAACTTAGTAAACAAAGGTTGCATCCGCTTCTGATTTGCAGTTCAGGTTGCAAAGGTACTACCTTTAGAATGTATACTAATGTGTTTCAAATTTTCATCTGATTGGTATCTTCATGAGAAAGTGAGGTCAACTACATTGGACTTATGTGCCTGGTCAGATTTTCAATCATCAAACAACAAAATTCTGTTAAGGTTAGATACTTATTTTTAGTTAGATTACAAAAATCTAAAACAAAAGAATCTCGTGTGGAGGTCTGCAATTAATTAACACAAGAACCGAATGAAAATCTGGAATCCCCTTGAAAATATTGTTCAAGAATCTGGAAGCTAGAGGAGCAAGTGCTTAGGAAGGAGAATCATTTTACCTGGCAGAATACAAAAACCGAATGAAAATCTGAACAGCTTCAGGTGGAACCCCACGTATAGAGATTGATCGTTGATGACCTCTACAACCGTGAGTTCTTGACTGATTCAGGTTCAACATGCTTTTGAATACTAGAGAAGCCATACCCTGAAATTAAAGCATCAATGTGTAGACTTTCTTGAGTTTAAGTTGCCTACAGATACGATATATAATTAAGTCACTATTAGGAACCGACTGTTTTGATCCTTTGGAACAACTTGGTGAATTTAGTAGATCATTTTAGGACGCCCTAATGATTATAGTCGAACCCATCCAATTTTTGCAGTACGGTGGTTGGTTGTTCACGACACACCCTAAAGATGACTTTGGAATTACACTAATGAGTGTAAGATTTAGATTAATTCGAACTGGGATTGAATCTCGAATTTACCAGAATACTAGCATGTGCATATATGGTGCCACCGTTATCTGTATTAATTGAGACATCAGCTCTGTAACCTTCATCAAAGAGGCAATCCCACATATACTTTGCAGCAGTAAAATTGGAGCAGTTTCTTGGCATTATTGGTGAGTTCCAAGCCACTGGCAATGGAGGCGGATTTGGTAATGTTCTCTCGAGAGGAAATCCATCATTCCTCCTATCCATTTGCTGATTGTTTTCCTTCTGCTACATTAATTATGAGAAGGAACAATTACATACAGTTGATAGTATACACCACACCATAGGATTTTAGTCCTATTAATTAGTTTAACAGAGTAATGGTTAATAGGTACAGTCGGGTGGTTTCGTATTTCATATTAGAGGTAAAATTCTTCAGTTTATGAAAGATGTTTCAGTTAATCAAGAAAAAATTTGCAGTGGTATTTTATTACCTTGCTGAAGACAACACAACCAACAAAGATGAAGAAACTGAACTGCTTTCCAGTTACTTGGTTCCCCTCCCCTCTCTAATACACACTTGACCTACACCAAGATTTTTCTAGTGGTAGAAAATTACTGTACTACACATCAAATATGCATTGCAGCTGTCAAATGACAAATGCCAGCTTCTTCTTGTAACTATTAGAAGTTCGAGCTCAAATGATTGTTGGGTTGATTATTCAAAGGCAAAAGGGACGATCCAATTTGGTTTGGGGAACAAGTTGAGACTAAAAGTTAGATGTCAGACTTTAATGATATGATATCCGTGTCAGATCCAATGCAATGCCAATATTTTGGTTTCTCTCGAGTATGTTAAACGTGCGGTGTTTTAAGCCCTCAGCGGTCAATTTCCTAAGGATTTTGGTTTTTTCATTACAATCCAAATTCAGTTGTTGCACGCCTGATTCTCTGCTCTCTCGCAATTATTACACCTACCAATACACTGTTCTTTCCAAATAAACAAGTATGATTTGATTTGATTTGATAACTGCTGGTTAGATCAATAAATACCTCTACTTATCAGTTCGTATCTTTGACAACAATTTTTATGGTTAACTTATTTGAAAATATTAGACATATCATAATCAATCAATTAATTTAAACTACTTCGGTCGGTTATATGAATGCGCAGTATCTTCTATTAGAGCATTCAGCATAAGGTGAACTAGCTTTATGTTGTTAACTTATCGCCAACATCCCCTGTTTTTCAGCTTGGAGTTAGCTATACTTTGCAAATATTTTAAGAATTCGTAACTAAAGAAATTGTTGTTGTTTTCCTTTTAAAAATAATTGTGTCATTCCATTTTAGTAGTACAAAATTTGCGTTTGGAATGTACATATTCTTCTAGTATATAGTATGCCTACATCTAAATTCTTTATGTTTGGTGTATTGTAATTTCAAGGAAGTTAGTTAATTTAAAGAGGAATAATATTCCAAAAGATCGTAGGAAAGCTTTTGTGAAATAGATCATCAAAAAGTAAAGACAACATAACTACTATATTTTATAGATAGATTAGTTTATCATTGTCTTAGAATCAATCTGTGGGCGGAGAAATAACCCACCAAATGTGCTTATGAGCTAAACCAAGCAAACTAAAGGACTACAGTATGATAGCATGTGCAAATATATGCGAAAGCAACTCCTGCTTAGAAATAGATAAAACAGTGATAATCAATGCTTAGATTTACAAAAGCAAACAAGAAAAGAAAATAAGATATTGGATCAAGGCATAGCAAAACATTCCTCATGATCAGCAGTTAAAATGGGCAGCATTGTTTCTATGCACTGAAATTGATGTAAACTACAATAAGTTGCTTTACAAGCTTGAGCAGGATATCCTAAGCCCCAGATTTACCTCCTTTTGTTTCTTTAATACAAAGAAAAACCAGGGAAATAGAAGAAAAGTTGGTATCTTACAACTGTGTTAGTGATGCTACAATGCACCAAGAATTCCCACTTCTTTTCCTCCTAGTTGAGGCAAGAGGTTTTTGTGCTACCACTGAGTTACTATGAACAGCTCCTCCTTCAAGTGATTGTACAAAAGATCTGGCACCACTACTTCATGAACTTCATAGCTCTATCTTCTTTAAGCCTACAGCAATTGGCATGCCCAAGAACCCGAAAAATACGCTTAGGAACCATTGGCCAAATGAGAGGGGAGTGGTGTTGGCAAATGTCCCCAGATATTCGATGATTATGATTTGGAAGAAAAGAGTTACACCAATAACTGTCACAAATACGTAGTTATCCAGTATGCCTTCCCAAACCTCAACTTTTTCCATCTCTCGCGAGTTTACTTCGTTGAAAAGCTGCATTTAGAATCAAACAGAAGTGTAATGTAAACCACTGAAGCTTGTCCTCAAACCGTATTTGATACTACAAACCAAACAATTTCACATAAATTATAGAAATGTTCTTTATAATTTACCTGACAGAAGACAAATGAGTTGAAAATAACTGTGTTGAGGGTAAGGTTAGCATCCGGGCCA
The DNA here is from genome assembly GCA_000715115.1 of Nicotiana otophora. Taxonomy (NCBI): domain Eukaryota; kingdom Viridiplantae; phylum Streptophyta; class Magnoliopsida; order Solanales; family Solanaceae; genus Nicotiana; species Nicotiana otophora. Next base: position 198,696 of record AWOL01S0007654.1, on the reverse strand, counting down.
TCAAGACGGAAAATTGTTTTCCCATATACCTGAAGGAACCATATAATTAAGAACTGATATAAGGATTGGCCCAAGATATTCCTCCACATGACGTTGCTGATAAAATTTCCTTTCCTCCCTACTGGGGCTCTTTTCATTAATTCATCATTAGGGGGCTCTGTAGCTAGAGCAAGTGCTCCTAAGGTATCCATAATCATGTTGACCCACAGAAGTTGAACAGCCGTAAGGGGAGCGCTTCCTGAGGCATAGTTAAAGAAAAAGCATAGGAATGAGTGAAACGTACTAGCATTTTCTTTGGCTATTCAGCAAATATAACTAAACTCAAGAATGGTACAGCAGAGGGAAAGGCTCCTGACCTGTCACACAAGCCGAAGCGAAATTAACTACCAATGCAACAATATTAACCGTTAGCTGAAACTGAACAAATTTCTGAATGTTAATGTAGACTGAGCGTCCCCATTTGGCCACTGTAACAATTGTTGAGAAATTGTCATCCAGTATGATAACATCAGCACTCTCTTTGGCAACCTGAAACCAGAAATCAATAATGTTACATCTCAATAACCATTTGATCTGGCAAATTTTGCAAACAGAGTCAGTGGTCTTAGAAGCTCAACAGCCAAGTGGGACATAATACTATTCCTTTTTGTTTTTCTCCCAAGTCAGAGACAGATATTCCCGTCTTATTTTTCATGAAGCTCTTTTGATCAGGTAATAGTCCTTTTATTCCCTCACTAGCAAACAAAATTTTTCGGGGCAGTTGTTGCAAGCATTAGAGTTGTTCCCTATCTTACGAAGCATGATCCAAACAGTAAAATGCAAAAGCATATAGTGGCTCAATTCTCCTGTTTTCTATTTACAGTCCTATGGTACTTATAATCCACAAATTGATTGTACCTTTAACCACACCACCCCATGAGAATTTGGCCTTCATTAAGAATACAGACAAGTAAAGGATTGTGGTGGGAATGAACTAAAAAGAATGAAATAATTGTATTCACCTCGGTTCCAGCGATGCCCATTGCCAGTCCAATATCTGCTTCATGAAGTGCAGGAGCATCATTGGTTCCATCACCAGTGACTGCAACAACTTCATTGAATGTTGTCCGCAATTGCTTTACCAATGTGTGCTTGTCCAGCGGTGAAGATCTAGCCATCACCTGAAGAAGTAAAAAAGAATGTAGTCTTAAACTAAAAATCATACCAAGGATAGAACTTTTCCAGAAGACTTCTCTGCTACAAATGACTTCATTCTCTAGTAAACCAAACTGAGTACAGTACCTGAATTTTGGGAATCACTTTTAGCATTTCCTCTTGACTCATTTCTCGGAAAACTGGTCCTTCAATGGCTATACCATCCTCTGTCAGTATACCACATTCCCTGGCTATGGCTTTTGCAGTATTAATGTTATCTCCAGTGACCATCCGAACAGTCACGCCTGCCGAACGGCAAAGTGCAACAGACTCCTTGACTCCAGGACGAACGGGATCCTTTATACCTACAATTCCTATACAAGTGTACCCAGAGATTGGAATATCGTCATCAGGAGAGAATCCATTTTCCAAATCCATATAGGCAAGACACAAGGTACGAAGAGCTTCAGTGGCAAACTGTTCAATGGTGGCGTTAAGATTATTTCTTATTGTTTCGTCCAAGGAAACAACGTCACCATTTGAGTTGATTACTTTGTCACAGGCAGCCAAAACTATTTCTGAAGCACCCTTGGTATGAGCCCTTAAACCTCCTTCAGGAAGCTCAAGCACCACACCCATCCGCTTCTTAGTAGAGTTGAATGGCTCAGCTTTCACAAGTTTTCCTGCTTGTCGTTCTGCTTGAAAATCTCCACCAAGTGCTAAACCAAACTCCAATATAGCAGTCTCAGTCGGGGTTCCCAATATCTCATTCTTCTTGCCCTTAGTAGCTACAACTTCTCCACCAGTGTTGTTAAAAATCGACTGCAGCAAAGTTTTGAGCGCAGAATTTGGCATTTCTGAACAAAGTGCAGATGCATCACCTGGTTTGCTCACATCTTTGGCATCCATACAGAAGCATGTTTTCACTACCGTCATGCGGTTGGTTGTTAGTGTGCCAGTTTTGTCACTACAGATGGTTGTAGCTGATCCCATTGTCTCACAAGCCGCTAGATTGCGGACAAGTGCCTTATCATTCATCATCTTTTTCATGGCAAAGGCAAGGCTTAATGTCACAGCCAGGGGAAGTCCCTCAGGAACTGCAACCACCACTATAGTAACTGCAATGGCAAAGTATTCCAAGACTTCCAGCGCTTCTTCCCCGGACCAGCTCCAGTGGGATCCCTCTTGCAGTTTTCGGCCAAACATCTTCTGCAAGAGTACTGCAAAAGTGACAACAGCAAAGAAAAGGCCTATTTTTCCAATGATTGTTGCCACTCCATTCAGTTTAACCTGTAATGGAGTTTCATCATCTCCGCCTTCACTGAGAGTTGCTATCAGTTTTCCCCACTGAGTCCTCATCCCAACTGTTGTAATCAACATCTTGCAAGATCCGTCTTGGACCTTGGTTCCAGAAAGAAGAAAAGGATTTTGAGCATTGACCATTACTGGCTCACTTTCTCCAGTCAAACTGGATTCATCAATTAAAACAGAAAATCCTGAAAGAAAGAGTCCATCAGCAGGGACTTGATCTCCTATCGCAAGATGAACTATATCACCAGGAACTAGATCATATATGGACAACTTTTGTCTGTATCCATTCCTAGTAACCTGGATACATATTTTCTTCTTCTCTTTGTCAAGGTCTCTGAACTGCAAGGATTGACGATAATCACTTGTTGCTGTAACAAACACCACCAACAAAATACTAGCAACAATACCAAGACCATCATGAGCCCCTATAGGCCATCCCTCCATTGCAATGCCAACAATGAGAGAAACAAAAGCGCAAGCACCGAGGATCATGAGAGTCATGTCTTGAAGGGCTTCCCAGACAAACAACCAATAGCTCCGAGCTTCACTTTCTTGGAATTTGTTAACTCCAAAAATGTCCTGTCTGCGGGTTAGAGCAGTTTCGTTATCAGTAGATAGTCCATCAGTACTTGACGTGGCCAGCTTATCTGCAATCCCATTTGCTCCTCCATGAAATTTCAGTTTTTTCAGATCATGACTTTCAACTATGGATCCTAGCTCATCAGGGTCGATGTGAAAACCAGCATCTTCAACTTCCTTAGGGGTAGTGTAATCACTTGCTTGCATGCCTGCAATTTCAGAGAATTAATCTAAAGTACATCTTAAGAGGTAATTAGACAGAGAAAAGAAAACAAAATCAACCTTGTATAAACTGAAATGCAGCCTTGGAAACCAGCACTGCTATCCTCAGTTTCTCCTGTAACACATAAAACAGAAGGCTTAGCCAAATTAACCTGGTTTTAGGATATGAAATTGGTGAAGCAAATTTAAATGCGTCCCAACTCAATCCAATCACCATGTTGTTGCAAATTCAAATGCATACCCAATGCAGCAGGTCAGCGTAAAAGCTCATTATATTCAGCTATTTTACATGTATCCTCAAACATATCAGTCAATTAATTACATCTCAATCAAAAACTAGCAACTTTTCTTGGTTACATTTATTATATGTAACAATACGAGTTATTCAGGTATCAATCTTTCATAACCATTTCTTCGGATATGAAACCAATTATGCTTTGGGTAACACACATCAGCTGAGTTTGTTCTCAATCGTATATACTACCACTTTAATCATGATAAACGTTTATGATACTCCTTTCATATTGAAAACACAGAAAGACAAAAATGAAGCACCAAGTATGTAGTCTGGCGGCCATTGAAGTGGTGAAACTCATGGAATTTCATTCCAGCAGAGACAAGAAATCACATGAACAGAAAAAAATAAAATACCCATATGAACACAACAAAAAATCAAATAGTCCAAATGTAGCAAGCTTGCCCAAATATCACCATTATATAAAGATCAGAAAAGAAAATACAGAAAGAGAGAGAAGGGAGTACATACATGATTAGAACGGCGCATAGCAGCAGCCTCATAACGCTTGGAGAGATTGGCAGTGAAACGAAAACGACGTTTAGGGTTCTTGACAACACCGCAAAGGCTCCTCCATCGTTTCAGCACCTCCTCCGACGAGTGCTTCGGCTTCACTCCTCCAAAATTCTCATTCAAATAGCTTTCCATACTTTCTTCTCACCTCTTCCTAATTAATTAGTATAACGTCCAATATTGTAAATAATATAATATAGAAATGCACGTTGGGTTCAAGCATACAAAAAATACAATCCTTTTGGAAAAACAGGATACAAAAGAGAAGAACCTATCTAGTAGTATATAACAGGGTGAAAAGAAAAGGAGAGGAAAGTTAAAAGGGAGTATGAAGCTTCCAACACATTTTCGTAGGAAACTGAAACGAAAAGGAGAGGAGTTTGGCGCAAGAACAAACGTACAAAGTTTGAGGAAATTAGAGCTTTATAATTATGGAGAGAAATTAAGAAATGAGACAAAGGGGATCAAAGAGAAGAAGAAGGATCCGAGTTTTGGGTGAGAGAAACTATAAGTAAAGATGGCTGGTGGACATGAATGAAAGCTTCCCTTGCTTCTAATACATTTCTTAATTCCAATTTTTGTTCCTCGTTTTATGCTAAAGAGTTGATGCGGTCAATATTTTGCTGCTAGTTGTGATATCAATATTTTGTTGCTCATTACTACTCGTTTTATTTATTATGGGAAGGGAAATTAATTAAGGGTGTAATTAGTGCTTTGAGTGGAATTAATTGTGATATCAATGGTCTGAAAAATTAAGATATCAATGGTGTGACATTTATAGTATTTATTACATATTTTAACATGCTTTGTTCTGATTCTTGATAGAATTACTTTTTAAGTACGTACAGATATTTGTGAACGGGTGATAGAGAAATCTTAACGTAAATATCTGTAGATGATCGTCTAAAAATTTAAAACATTGAAAATAAGATACTTTTATTTATTTATTTATTCCGATCTTAATCTTTTTAAAATAAGTAATGATGGTATATTATTAGGTGAACTCAGAGGGGAATCTCTTACGCGTTTTGTCAGACACGCCATGAACGCGGAGTTGAGACACCCTTTTTCTTCTTTTTACTACTTATTATTATAATGATACTTTTTCTGGTCTGTCTTTTTTTAACAGTAGTCCATCTCAATTCAATTCTCACCTACCTTGTAATTTCGTCGTGGATTCCATTTCTTTTCAAGTTTACTTTTGTTAGTTATGCAAGGCTACGCACCATTATTCGTTATCTGCTACAAAAGAAAAGACCAAATAGGCGTTTGGACATAATAATCATAAAATTAGAAAAAATGGTTAAAAATAATTTTTAAGTGAAAATGGTATTTAAAATTTAGAGTTGTGTTTGACATAAATTTTAGTTTAGGTTATTTTTTAAGTTTTGTGAGTGATTTGAGTAAATTTTGACAAATAGATTTTTTACAGTTTTTTAAATTTTCGAAAATTTCCAAAATGCATTTTGAAGTAAAAATTAAAAATTATATGAACAAAAGCTAATTTCGAAATAAGTGATTTTTTTTTGAAAAAATATTCCATCGAATTTTATGTCCAAACGGAAGTCTAACTGCCTTACCAAAAGTTCCTAGGCCAAATAATGAACATAGGTTATTGAAAAAGTTTTGCGCCCCCCCAATTTAAAACGGGAAAAGGGCCAAATATATCCCTCTATATTCATATATTGTCTGCATTCTACTATTGATGTGAATACTAAAGTTACTATATTATATAAATATTCATTATTTTTTGAATTACCAATGCATTCATTTCTCTTCTTGCAATATATAAAATTGGTTTAGAATTTTATTTATTTTTCAATCATATACACACCGTGGAATTTAGTTGGTCTATTTATTGTGTATTATATGCAGCTGATTATCATGTATGTACATGTATATTCAAATATATTTTGACATAGTCTGGTTCGTATAGAGTTCGACTAACTTAAGAGCGCACAAAGTGTAGGCATTTAATTAAAATAAAGTTGAATTAGACAGTGTAAAGTATCCGAGGAACTTCAACTTCAATTGCAAAGCCCACATACATTTGGTGCAACGAATTCATTAAAATTGGGATGTTGTAAATACTTTTAGAAATTAGAAAAGCTACCTAATTTAGATTTTTCAATTTACTATATTTTGTTTATTCGGTTGTATTTAGGGGTGTACATAGGTCGGGTTGGTTTGGATTTTTCAATTATCAAACCAAACCAATGGTGTCGGGTTTTTAAATTTATAAACCAAACCAAACCAAACCAACGTGTGTGTGTGTGTTAGAGAGAGGGAGAAAGAGAAGCTGGCGACAAAAACTGATCTCATGATCTTTATCTTTCTCTTATTGCTTTTCTAACGTCTGCTTTAGATCTTTTCGAAAAGCAAATAGATATATGCATGTCTGAAATGAAATATTCAGATTGAAATATCAGATACACAGAATCAAGAGCTTTATGGTTAAAAGATTAATAACATAGATGGCGATCATTAAGTCGTATGCACCAGGCTTAGAGGGCAAATATGCTACCAGAGATTATCGGGCCCCAGCAAAAAGAAATTTAAGACTAATCCAACTACATTTGAAGATTGAAATATTGTTCCCATAAAAGTGAACTGGCTAGTTGCCACTGGGCTTAAAATACCAAGAACACAACAAAATGATAACAGCAACTAAGAGAATCAATATCAAGCAAGTTAGGTCAATTATATAAATAACCAACACCTATTCCATATAGACCCCTTTCAATCCAGGACTCCACTAGAAGTTTTCTACATTTTATGAAGACAAGCAAATCTTAAAAGACCTAGTGCAAACACAAGACACAATGTAAATGTACCAACATGCTAAACTCCATCCCACCTCGTTAGTATCTGACTCGTTATAATAGCCTAAATTCTAAGAGACAGGGTCTTTTGTGATGGATTCTCTGCATCTCACCATAAAATAGCATTTGGGCACATTGGCATTGTCTACCCCACTAGTGTTTCAAGAAATGAATGAGCCTAACTAATGAGTAAATCTTGTAGCAGTAAACAAGAAATCGTCTCCCAAGCTAAAAGACTTTAGCCAACTCATAAAACAGGCCAAAATTTCAAGCCAGGAATCATTGGAAGTAATCAAACAGACAAAGAACAATTTCCTAGTAGCATATGGAACAATTAACTTCTCGGAACCCCATGTCACTCAACTAAATAAACCAACCAAGACCCATCTAACTTGAGCAAATAACTTCTAAATCGATTATAAAGTCCATTGGAACAAAGGCTATATTAACTAATTAGTAAAGAATGGCCAAACAAAGGGAAGACTAGACTATTTCATAAAAGCAGAAGGAAGAACAAGGGGAATTGTTGCTCCAAATATAGGATGTAAAATATGAAGAAGAGGATGCAAGTACTAATCCCTCTAACTTACACCTATTTCTTGTGTTCCTTTGTTTCTATCACTCAAAAGATTCACTTATCGTTAATGTCTATTCTTCAAGCAGAACAAGCTGTATGCTAAACCTCACAAAAACACTCTATAAAGCAAAATTTAATAAGCAACTCTACACGATAGAAGTGTACAATAATGTTCACAACGCGTGCAACCAATTTGCAAACAAAATTTCGCTCATCGCTAAAGCTTAATATATATGGTTCTCAAATCAATGATACAAAAACTCATGTCATTGATAGTTAGTTGTAAACAGGTACAGAGTCATTGATTCATAAAACCATTTCAAAGGATATATGAATTCTCCATAGCCTCAATTCTTTACAACATAATAATTTACTTATTAAGAATCTAAACCATATGCTGTATTTTCTCTAAGTTACATAGTTAAGCCGACACTTAGCTTAACTATCTCACTTATTAAGTGAGATACAATAAAATGTTCAAGGCACAAATTGGTTATGCAATCACTCGACTCGAGCAATAATTACCAGTAACAATCAATTAAACATAGCAACACAAGGATTTCATGGAAAATATTGATTAACTCAATAAAGTTAAGATTCAGAAGTATCATCATCATTGCTTTAAATGAAAACAGAAACTCCAACAAAATTCAATGTCTCAAAAGCACTAAAAACTCTCTTTAGCTAAAATAGCAATACCAGACAGAAAGATACGACTGAAAAATCAATCGACGGTCTGCATGATATCCTCAGCAGTAAACTTAGTACCCTTGTCCTTATCAGCAGCAGCGCGTCCCTTGGCCTTACGATCAAGTAGCGATTTCCTGTCCTTGTCAAGCCTGAGTTTCGTAACAACAACCTTAGAAGGGTGAATACCAACGTTAACAGTAGATCCATTAACCTTCTCACGTGTTATGCGTTCAATGTGAATCACCCATTTTTTACGGTACACTTGGACGACTTTGCCCTCGCGCCCCTTGTAGGTCCCACGAACGACTTGGACTTCATCGTCTTTCCTCACCGGCATGGATCTCACGTTGTATTTTGAACGTAACTCGGTGGATAACGGCGCGCTCATTATCACCCGGCGCTCGCTTGACGGCGCCGTGAAATGGGCTTTTCTGCTCTTACGGCGGGAGGAGGATACTCTTGGATTGTACTTCATTTTTGCTGGTTTCTAATCTACTCTGCTTCTTTAAAAATGGGCAGCCGGTAAAGAAGTTGATTTCTAGGGTTTTTGGGGTACTTATAGGGATAGATGGTGGGCTTAGATAAACTAGGGTTTTAAAGTTGGATTGTTCAGTTGTTGGAGGCTGGTGTTTTGGGCCTCCATTTATAATACTTTAGAGTAATCTTTGTGAAAATGACACCAAGTGATATGAATTCGTAATATTTTAGCCTTATATTAGTTCTGGCAAAAGCAATCCCAAATAATTGACATTATATAACCAAATAATAAAAAAACTATTTGCTGCCTCCCTCTTCTTCTCCCCCCC
>AWOL01S0007654.1:94444-185445 GCA_000715115.1 Nicotiana otophora | reverse complement strand
GTGTGTGTGTGTGTGCACACAATAAGTGCAGCAAGTGTAGCTTGAGTACGTAAATCAACGTGTACCCAGTAAGTATCTAGTCTAACCCCAGAGAAGTAGTGACGAGGGGGCGACATCGACACTTAATAGTGGACCAATAAGACAGATACAACAGAAGTAAACATATGTGAGGCAGAGTAGATAAACGAAATAACAAGTATAAATACATGGTATAATCCTCCTCTCAACAACAAACTCAAGCTCTCAATTAGCAGTTACCTCCTCAACCGAAGCATATGTATATAATGGACCTTACCAGATAGGTCGTCACAGTTCAAATGAGGAAAACTCACAGATACACTGGCTTTTTGTCGAATATTACGCATGATTACATAAGAGTATTTTATAGGAATACCGAGGCGTACGACCCGATTCCATCATAATATGTGCACTGCCGAGGTTCGAACGACACGAACTATAGATACATCTATTATATTGCTGAGGCGAACGACCCACTCCCATGAAAGTGTGATACATAATTCCTGTAGAGGCGAACAACCAGATCTCATCATAATGTACGCATTATCGAGGGTCGAACGGCACGAACCATAGATGTATCTATTATACTGTCGAGGGGAACGATTTGATTCTATTAGAATAAGAAGTTTTAACAGGTCCTTGACCCCACTCATGAATAAACGTGTGAGTTATATATTTTTAAGGAAAACTTTTTGAGGAAAACGCATAGCACGGGAGAAATTCGTAAGAGGAGTACAATTATTTCGCGGCTAATCATGAAGCTCGTCAAATCTCTACAATAGCAAGTTTATCACTATACGCAAGTCTAGTCTCAAGTTGTAACGTAAAATAAAGGAATTTAATAGGCAAATGGCAACTCAAATAATAAAGTTCTGGCATGGCGGGAACATAAGTCTACCTGGACATAACATGAATCTAACTACGTACGGACTCTCATCACCTCGTGTGAACTTAGCCTCCGCAACAAGTAGCGCGTATCAAATACATCACCTAAGAGTAGTTTCCCCCTCACAGAATTAGATAGGAGACTTACCTCGCTCCGAAATTCCATAACCGACTCCAACGCCACTAAATACCTCAAATCGATGCTCGTCTCTCCAAAACTAGTCAAGCGACGTGTAAATCAATAAAAATGTACTCTAATACTCATAATAAATCAATTCATAACAACTCCCAACTTTGCTCGAAAAGTCAATAAAATCCATCCTCGGGCCCACGTGCCTAGATTCCGAAAATTTTCGAAGATAACTTTGCCCATAATACTACGAACTCAAATATATGATTTATTCCCGATTCCATGTCCAACTTCGTGGTCAAAATCCAAAATACCAAATTTTAGATTTTCTACCAAAATACCAAATTTCTACTAATTTCCATGTTTAAATCCATATATAAACTATGTATTTAACTTGTAATAGGTGAGAATCACTTACCTTGTGTTGCTTGATAAAAATCCCCTCAAAATGGCTCCCCAAATTCGGCCAACCCAAGTGAAAAATGAAAGAAGAAGAGCCAAATTTCGTTATTAAAACAACTCTGCCCAGTGACATTTTCACATCTGCGGTTCCGTGGTCGCTTCTACGACAGCCGCTTTTGCGGCTTCCATCTCATACCTGCGAGAACCCATGTCAGGTTGTCGGCCGCATCAGCGGTGCCTGTTGCACACCTGCGCCTTCGCTTCTACGGGCCTATAGCGTTTCTGCGCTTATGCACATGCGCGACCATGTTAGCTTCTGTGGCCCAGGCCTTCTTGGCCAACCTCCGCTTTTGCACTCCATCGGCTGCATCATCGATCACGCAGGTGCGGGAATTTCTTCGCATCTGCAGCCTCTGCCCAAATCACTTCCAGCCGCTTCTGCGGTTCATTGCTTCGCTTCTGCGAGGTTGCTTCTGCAATGAAGCTTCCGCAGAAGGGGTTGCACCAGCAACCAGAAATCTCCAGCTTTACATTAATTCCAAAATCCGATCTGTTAACTACCCGGAATCCACTCGAGGCCCTTGACCAAACATACCAACGCGTCCCAAATCCCATTACGAACTTAGTCGAGGTCTCAAATCACGCCAAACAACATCGAAACTACGAATTGACGATCGAAATCTTTCTTTAAGCTTTCAAATTTTCAAACTTTGACGAACGCGTCCGAATCATACCAAAACATTACGGAATGACGCCAAACTTTGCGTGCAAGTCACAAACCACGATACAAACCTATTCCAATGTTCGGAACCCCAAACGAACATCGATAACATCCAAATCCACTTCAAACCAAACCTATGAAATTCTAAAACTTTCTACAATAAGCGCCAAAATATTTTCGGACCTCCCGATACTTAACCCGAACATACGCCCAAGTCTGAAATCATCATACGAACCTACTGGAACCTTCAAACCCTGATTTCGAGGTTATTTACTCAAAATTCAAACCTTAGTTAATTCTTCCCATTTAAAGCTTCCGAAATTATAATTTTCTTTCCAAATCAACTCTGAACTTCCTGAAATTCAATTACGACCACACGTACAAGTCATAATACCTGAGATAAAGATACTCAAGGCTTTAAACAACCGAACGACGCGCTAAAGCTCAAAACGACCGGTCGGGTCGTTATATTCTCCCCCACTTAAACATACTTTTATCCTCGAACGTGCTAAGAACTGCTACGGAGTTGCCCCAAAATCATTGTTCAATACCTTGTGCACCTACCCGTGCCACCACAACCTAGTTGAGCATATTAGCTCAAGCCAAACCGAAGATGCTCCCTTTTTATTTAGTCAATAAGCCTTAGAACCAAATTCCAACCTCTGAATTCCTCTACCAGGCCTGATTCTAACATACGAATATCGTTTAAATCTCCACATGTTGAATCCACACATGATCATGCACCCATGATGACATCAGAGAACGTACCGTACCACTCATTTGCCCAAGGCAACCCCTTCCAAGCACAATTGCTGCAAATTCACTGACCCGACGCCCCGTAGTATACCTCATAACATATATAAGCCTGATTGCAATCCTCACAATACTGTCACAACGGAAGAGATGTGTAGAAACTCATAACTACCCGCTAAATCAACAAATCATGGAGTCTATCCTCCTGACAGGAACCATCACCTTATTTTGAACTGAATAACGATATTTGCTCTTTAATATACCTTATATAAATCTGATTGCACCGATTTAGGTCCAATAATCTTGTCTCACCCAGTACACGTTGCCCGGGCAATAAGCCACCTCAATATCGCCAAAACCTCATATAACGCCATCAATGCCCCAACAAACTACAAACTCGAATGTGATAAATAAGAAAAAACGAACTTTGGATAAGAACTACCCGGCCTGCGTAAGGAATAAAACGGTAGAACAAATATTATGAACCCTTCTCAGAAAATGAGAAACAAAATGCACAAGAATAGATATAGGGAACAATACTCAACATCTCACTGTTGCTGTGTGCAACCCGATCCGCACATGATACCCTTGCGGTGTGCAACCCGATCCAAACAACATAATACCGTTGCGGCGTGCAATCGATCCAAATAACATACTCGTGGCGGCGTGCCACCCGATACACACATAATATTAAATAAGAGAATACCCATCGAGCCATAATACTCATACCTACGAAATACCGAATATCGTCCACAAGCACGCCAAGTGCAAAAATACAACTATGGGGAGACGAATAGCGCAATACGCCACAAAACCCAAGCACAACTAAGGTGCGATAAATGACCTGCATCTTAAGAGCCATCCTGCTCATATAACACCACAAACTACACGAGACCTGAACACATGTGCGAATAATCAAGCTGTCTCAATCCGGAGCAACTCCCACAGTTCACAACCAAAGGAATAAACCGCCTTCCAGGCATAAACTCTCACATTAACGATAGTACCATAATCTCCATGCTTGGTTTCAATCTTTAACAATCAAGTGACTGACATGTCACGCTTATACATATTTCCCTGTGGGATACTCTCCCACGACCTTTCGCACCAGGTAGCAAAGTCTCACCTCCATACCACCAATTGTACTAATTCGGTAAAGCCAAACAAGAGTCCGCAATTCAATACACAAAGCCGCTTACACAGTACATTGTTCTCTGGTGACACTAAGGAAAATACCAGCTTACTCTTAACATCTGAACTCCTTCGTGCTCACTTGAGCTCACGACATTCTTGTCAACATTTAACCACAACCTTGATTTTCAACTTCAAATTCCCATGTCGCTCACTGCACCTATCATGCCGCTACATGAGAGTGTAGGAATTCCTCATAACCCATGAACTACTAGTAGAATAACACTTCATTGGCTAGAAACCTTTCACTTAGCTCATTTCGGAGGAGCCAATGCAACACGCACCCAAACCGCAGAAAATATAAACCTCAAGTCGTGGTCTAAACCGTTATGACTCTTCCGGGATCCATTTACACAACAAGGCCATTTGAATCAAATAACTCCCAAATCAATCAAGTTATGATGGTTGTCAAGCCCACACGTACAACTACAAACCACATGTATAACTTCACACGACGAAAGAATTGATCATTGCCACAATCATGCAGATTCAACCATTACTAACCGACCCAACTTCTTCCAATTTACTCTCGGCTTGCCTTAGAAATAATAATAATAATAATAATAATAATAATAATAATAATAATAATAATAATAATAGCTCCATTCAGAAATGTAACGAACCAAATCTGCACTCATCCCGAGTGACCTACATCACGAGACCACATCGTCTCAATACTCATGAACCATCTCATACTCTCCTTATGCGCATAATAACATCTCCAACTAATACACCCATTCCGCAAGACCTTACGCGAATCCGAAGCTATTTCTTCCTTTCCTCCAATACTGCATCGCATACCTAATGATAACATAGAACATTCCGAGTCCAGTTCGTAATCCACTACAAAAACTCGATCCTTAACCATACAACGAACCCAAAATTCTTAGGCACTGCATTTTAATTCTTGAACCCATTAGGACCATTGTTGAGAGTCACCCACTCTGACCTGGTCCTGAATATAACCAAACTCCAACGCTCTGCTAGCACATGAAAACCATCTCAAAGAAGCCACCGGCTAAATTCTTTTCCTTGTACGTCATATCTACAAGAAGCATAAACCTAGAGTCTTTCCAAAAACTTGAATATAAATCGATAGGGTCAAATATAGCCATACATCCATCAAGTTCTTTGCCCGAATTACCCCTGATGTTGTTATTTTCTTAGTCATAATAACCCACCAATGCACCGATAACTAGAAACCGCATCAGCAGACAACCATGCGATCCAATCGTAGACAGTGAGGCTCCCTCACTTAGCGTTAACCTACAATTATATAAACCTAGAACCCACAAAGATTTCTCCTTCTCAATTACCATGATCTTGCACCGTCAACCGCCCAAAGTTTATTGTAGTTTCATATTAAACTTTTCATGAACATTCCAAATTATCACCATAATCGTATACTCGACCTTCCACTTCGTAGTAAGTAGAACTCTTCGTAGAAACTTCATCTAAATCACAAAACCGCTGACCTGTCCACAGGAGATAGCCCACCTGTGGAATTCCATACCGACATCTCCCACCGACGCTGCACTAGGTACAACTACCACGAAATCAGTAAATCCTTTTGAGCCTGTGCTCGCCCATCAGTTGTACAAGTGTTCATTCCCTATTGACGTCAACTGAAAGTCTGACAATACATCCCAAACTCGAAGTCACGTTTCACACCTCTTCATTTCTAGCAAACTGCCCTCTGCCATAATCAAACTTCCTCCGTCCAACATCCACCATCCTAAATGAAATGCATAGGCTTAGTCATTATCCATCATGATTCCCAAAAAGCTCTAAACTTTTTTCAAGTCATGTGGCTATCTTACCATATAATACATATGTTACTCTCCCACTCTCACTTCGGTTAAACCACCTCCTTTAAGCAACTTTTCTACCTCTGCTTTTCATACTTGTCCTGTCAGTAATTTAACCAACGTGAGACACCTCTCACCATGTCCTTCCTGATCCTTCGCTGCCCAAATGTTGCCTCAAATCAAAATCCTTCTCTGTAGCATGTGAACTAATAAAATTCTACCAACTCTAAGCCTCCGCGAATATCATCTTTCTCGAGCCATCCGCTTTCGAAGCATCGGTTCGATTCTGAAATCGCTACACATCGCCATCCATGATAAACCGCTTTTTAGACATATTTCACCACACTCTGCCCCGAAGGAAAATCAAAGAAGACCATAACACCGACGAACCTCAATACATTCAAACAAGGACAATGACATCATATCACAAATGAAAATTCCACCACGCTAAAAAATATCAAGTCTCGTTACTCTATCAACTAAAGCCTAAACATCCATAGTCCGATTGCGCTTCCTCAGCTGGAATTAGATGTCGAACCTCTAAACCGTGAACTGCGAAGTCCTCATTTTGAGTCATTCACCTGTCGCGATCCATAAATAAGCACCCTACCATTACACCAACATTGTGTTATAATAATGCATGGACATCATAGAAACCTGTGCATAGCCTCAAAACCATAAGAAATACAGATACTGAGCCGAAACAATAGAACATCCTACCGCAAGGCGACGATTATAGCTCGCCCGAATACGTAGGAAAAAATATCCTTCACCGCGTTTGCAGTACGACCACAACTCCTCAATGCCAAATTGATAACAAGCTATTCGCATTGCATAAGATTGAGTATGAAGGAAATAAAGGCATAAGCCTCAAAAGAATCAAATCGCACGATGAGAAATCAAGAAGGGAAGTCCTCCTAATAGCCATGTAGCCTCACGAAGATAAGTACATATATCTCAGTACCGATCCACAAGACCCTACTAGACTTGCTCATGACTCGTGAGACCTAAGAGAACCTAACGTTCTAATACCAATCCGTCACGCCCCAAAATTCACTAAAGGTCATGATGGCGCCTAACACCTCCGTTAGGCAAGCTAACAATGATTGATCAATTTAATTACTCATTTTAGTATTTTGAAATCATAATTTCTATTAATTAAAAAGTATGAAAGAGAATTTATAGGGTAAAATGATAATAATTACGTGAACTACCGCACCAAACATCTAGAAGAAGCCCTCAAAATCCGGTGTCACAAGAACATGAGCATCAACTAGGAAATATAATAAAATACAATATATGTCTGGATTACAAATTAGATAGGAGAACATAAATAATTCTGATAGAGACTCTGCATGTTGCGGATCGTAACATGAAATGCAGCTAACTATAAAGTCCCCGCAAAATCCGCATCTCTGTACCTAGACAACCACCGGAAACATATATATACCTGCACAATAAGTGCATCAAGTGTAGCATCAATATACAAATCAGCATGTACCCAGTAAATATCTAGCCTGACCCCAGAGAAGTAGTGACGAGGGGTCGACATCGACACTTACTAGTGATCCAATAAGACATATACAGTAGAAGTAACCAGATGTGAGGCAGAGTAGATAAACGAAATAAACAAGTATAAATACATGGTATAATCTTCCTCTCAAAAATAAACTCAAGCTCTCAATTAGCAGTTACCTCCTCAACCAGAGCATAAGTGTATAATGGACCTTACCAGATAGGTCGTCACAGTTCAAATGAGAAAACTCATAGATACACTGGCTTTTTTGTCGAATATTACGCACGATTCCATAAGAGTATTTTATAGAAATGCCAAGGCATACGACCCGATCCCATCATAATATGTGCACTGCCGAGGGTTGAACGGCACAAACCATAGATACATCTATTATATTTCCAAGGCGAACGACCCACTCCCATGAGAGTGTAATACATAATTCCTACCAAGGCGAACAGCCCGATCCCATCATAATGTGCGCACTACCGAGGATCGAACGACATAAATCATAGACGTATCTATTATACTGCCAAGATGAACGACCCTGCCCCTTTAGAATAAGAAGCTTTAACGGGTCCTTGACCCCACTCACAAATAAATGTATGAGTTATAGATTTTTAAGGAAAACCATTCGAGGAAAGCGCATAGCACGTGAGAAATTCGTAAGAGGAGTACAATTATTTCGTGGCTAATCATGAAACCCGTCAAATCTCTACAATAGCAATCCTATCACTCTTCGCAAGTCTAGTCTCAAGTTGTAAGGTAAAATAAAGGAATTTAATAGGCAAGTGACAGCTCAAATAATACAGTTATAGCATGGCGGGAACGAAAGTCTACCCGGACATAACCTGAATCTAACTACGTACGGACTATCGTCACCTCGTGCGCATATCAAATACATAACCTAGGGGTAGTTTCCCCCTTACAGAATTAGATAGGAGACTTAACTCACTCCGAAGTTCCATAACCGACTCCAACGCCACTCAAACACCTCAAACTGATGCCCATCTCTCCAAAACTAGTCAAATAATGTGCAAACCAATAAAAATATACTCTAATACTCATAATAAATCAATTCATAAAAATTCTCAATTTCGCTCGAAAAGTCAATAAAATTCACCCTCGGGCCCATGTGCACGGCTTCCAAATATTTTCGAAGATAAACTTTACCCATAATACTACGAACTCAAATATATAATTTATTCCCGATTTCATGTCCAATTTCGTGGTCAAAATTCAAAAATACCATATTCTAATTTTTCTACCAAAATTCCAAATTTCTACTAATTTTCATGTTTAAATTCATATATAAACCATGTATTTAACTTGTCATGGGCGAGAATCACTTACCTTGTGTCGCTTGATGAAAATCTCCTCAAAATGGTTCCCCAAATTCAGCCAACCCAAGTGAAAAATCAAAGAAGAAGAGCCTAATCCCATTCTTAAAACAACTCTGCCCAACGACATTTTCACATCTGCGTTCCCCTGGTCGCTTCAGCGGCTTCCATCTCACACCTGTGAGAACCTAGGCTAGGTCGCCGGCCGCATCTGTGGTGCTTGTTGTGCACATATGCCTCTGCTTCTTCGGGCCTATAGCGCTTCTGTGCTCGAGCACTTGCGCGACCATGTCCGCTTTTGCGGCCCAGGCCTTATTGGTCAACCTCCGCTTCTGCGCTCCATCGGTCGAATCTGCGATCACACAGGTGCAGGAATTTCTTCGCACCTACGGCCACTGCCCAGATCTCCTTCATCCGCTTCTGTGGTTCACTCCCTCGCTTCTATGAGGTTTCTCCTACGATGAAGCTTCCGTAGAAGCGGTTGCACCAGCAACCAGAAATCTCCAGCATTACCTTAAGTCCAAAATCCGATCCGTTAACCATCCGGAATCTACCCGAGACCCCCGAGACCTTTATCAAATATACCAACGAGTCCCAAAATACATTACAAACTTACTCGAGGACTCAAATCACGCCAAACAACATCGAAACTATGAATCAACAATCAAAATTCTTCTTTAAGCCTTCAAATTTGTAAATTTCGACGAACGCGTCCGAATTATACCAAAACATTCCGGAATGATGCCAAACTTTGCGTGCAAGTCACAAAACCATGATACGAACCTATTCCAAGGCTCGGAACCCTAAACGGACATATATAACATCAAAATTAATTTCAGACCAAACTTATGAAATTCTAAAACTTTCAAAAATGCCAATTTTCTATAATAAGCATCGAAATATTTCTGTGCGACCCGATACTCAACCCAAATATACGCCCAAGTCCACAATTATCATACAAACCTACTGGAACCTTCAAACCTAGATTCAGAGGTCGTTTACTCGAAAGTCAAACCTTAGTCAATTCTTCCAATTTAAAGCTTCCGAAATTAGAATTTTCTTTCCAAATCAACTCCGAACTTCTCGAAATTTAATTTCGACCATACGTAGAAGTCATAATACCTGAGGTGAAGCTACTCAAGACCTCAAACCGCCGAACGATGCGCTAGAGCTTAAAATGACCGTTCAGGTCGTTACATTTTAGCCCACTCCAAATTTTGCACTGGACCTTTAAGGACAAAGCTCTTTTATAGCTTCGGGATAGAAGTTCTGTTCCTCTAACTCTTTTCTGATGGAAATTTTACCTCCTATAATAAACTATTACACCCTATTTATTATAAACTAAAATAATTTTAAAATATTATTACTTATAACTACCTTTATATTTTATAACAAAATATGTGTTTATTTTATACCCTACCGTTGAGGCGTGAAATACACCCGATTTTTCTTTCTCTCTCTCTTTCAGTTGAATCACGATCATTCTCTCTCTTTCTCTCTCATCAAGATTTTAGGAGCAAATTTCTCAGACTGAATCCACCACGATTGTTTGCTCCTAAACTTCGTGGTTCATTACTAATTGGTAAAGTTTTTCAACGGTTATTTCTTTCTACTATGCCATTCTTCTTTTTCTCTCCACTATCCTTTCTAATTTTCGCTATTGTTAGGTTTTGAGGAAGAAACTTCAATTTTTGTATCTTTAATGGCTGATTCAAGAACTCCGAAAAGGGCTACACGAGGTATACCCACTAAAGTCCTCAATTTTGATGGGCCATCTTTCGATTTGCAAATCACTCAAAAGGAAGTTGTATTTGCTGGTTATGCAGCAACCATTGAAGCTGAGAGGCGAACCAAACTACACAATGACCCTATGAAACAAGTTAAAGACACAAAATCCTCGAAAAAAGCCACAATTGCTGATAATTTTAAAGTTTTGGTACACAACATAAATGTGAAAAATAGAAGAAAAATTAGCGATGTTGCTTCCGGCAGCAGGGAAAAGCAGGTCGCTAAAGGAAGCAGCTCGAAAACACAGAAGGAGAAGGTGATGTAATTTTTTTTCATATTGTGGATTCCTATAATATGTCTCCTTTTTAATACATGTATTCCTATAATATGTCTCCTTTTAGTTGTATTTATATGTATTTGAATTTGAAAAATAATAATTTTAAATAAACTAACAGTATTGTATTAATATTGTCATTTTCAAGCTTGCATACAAGTATATTATGTGTTTCATAATATGTATCAATACCCTGAAACCCATGTCGTTATGTATTTGCATACATATATATTGTGTATTTTACAATATGTATTTTATATATATATATATATATATATATATATATATATATATAGAGAGAGAGAGAGAGAGAGAGAGAGAGAGACTCATATTTTTAATTTTCTTATACATTATACATTTGAAGATATCTGGGTATTTGTCCCACACAATGAGTTTAGTTTGTACATGGGTTTTTTGTGTTGTGTATATAGTTGTATTTATATGTATTTGAATTAAGAAAATAACTATTTTGAATATACTAAGTGTACTATATCAAATATTCTCATGATTCAAGCGTTGTATCTGGTCTCTACTATATTCTGAATATTGTATAAATAATATATTCAGATATACTTGTATTTATTTGTATTTGAATTCAAAACCCACGTATTTTGAATATACTAAAAGTACTGTAACTACTTAGTTGCATTTATCTGTATTTCAAGCATGTATTTACTTTAGTGGTGTTTGCATGTAAGAATTGAAATTCTTTGTTAAACACCCTCCTACTTCATCAGAGTATTTACTCAAGCATATGCAGAGTATTTAAACACATGTGGATTGATTCCACAAACAATATTTAATCCTAATTTACTTTGAAAAAGATATGGTATACTCCTTTGGGACTATGCTATACGGAAGTTAGATGCTGAGGGGATAAGTGATAATGAAGTACCGACAAAGATTGTTAGAAAAATCACAGAAACAAATACATATGTAAAAATAGTGATTGAATAGTTTTATATTTTTCGGATTGTATTTTATCTTATGACTGAATTTTTCATGGGATTTTCCAACTTTTGTTCTGAATACATGAATGTATTTTGTTGGATTTTCAAAATAGTTGATTCCAAAATCTACATCTGTATTCATTTAACTTGGCCTTATTTTATTCGATATATTAGTTATATTAAACTTTTGAAATATTTTGTATACAACCAGTGTGTTCAGGTTATATGTAACATACACATACACCGATAGTATTGTATCAATTTTCTCATGATTCAAGCATGTATTTTATCTTTAATGTATTTTAAATACTCAGAAAATAATGTATTCATATGTAGTTATATTTATCTATATTTTGAGGTCGAGTAACAACCTATTTTGAATATACTGAATGTACTGTAACCACGTAGTTGTATTTAACAATATCCGTATACACATAGTATGTATGAATGTATACATATACTTACTGTATATATGTGTAAAGTCCCGTGAAGTTTCATAACGAATTCGGGCTAATTTTGAGCTTTAAAATACAATCTAATTAAATCCTAGCTACATAAGATTCCTTAAGTGGAACCGAGTTATTAGAGTGCTTGGGGATAATTATTTTATCAAATAATTAAAATAATTATTATATCATGTTTAGTCATTGAAAATAATTTGCATTAAGGATTTGGAACCATGAATTCTTATTATTTATAGAAGGGAACAAAGGAAATAGGGAACAAGAGATCATGTGGCAGTTGGCTAGCTTTGGAAATTTGTATGAGAAAGCAAGGACAAGAGATTAGAATAAAATAATGGAATGAGTGATAAGTTATAAAGAAGCTCAAGGAATTGGACAACAAACAAAAGAAAAGGATATACTACTGCTAGGCTACATGAATTGAAGCGAAGAAGGATGCTTCGTGTGATGACCCAAAATGTTATCTTTAAATTTAATAAGTAATTCTATGTTCTAAGACCTCTAAAAGCACTAATTATTATTTCTCGGGTTGTGTGCGCAGTCCGTACAATTATTCGAAAAGTTTTCATGTGAAAAATGGATTAAAATGTGAAATGGAGTTTTAAAACTCAACTAAGTTGACTTTGATCAATATTTTGAGCAAACGGACTCAGATCAGTATTTTGATAATTTCGGTAGGTCCATATCGTGATTTGAGACTTGGGTGTATGCCCGGAATCGAATTCCGAGGTCCCTAGCATAAGATATGGAATTTTGATGAAAAATTAAAAGCTTTAAAGCTTAATGATTTTTTTTAGAAATTACTGATGTTGGATTTATTGACACCGGGTCCGTATTTTGGTTTTAGAGCTTGGTATAGGTCCACTATAATATTTATGACTTGTCTGCCGAATTTGTTGAGAATCAGAATTGATTTGACGTGATTCAGACGTCCGGTTGTGAAAATATAAGTTTTAAAGTTTTCTTGAAAATTTTCTTTGATTTGGTGTCTGATTCGTAGTTCTAAGTGTTATTTTGGCGATTTGATCGCGCGAGAAAGTTCGTATGATATTTTAGGAATTGTATGCATGTTTGGTTTGGAGCCCCGATGGCTCGGGTGAGTTTCAGATAGGCTACAGAATGATTTTGAACTTAAAAAATCTGGTTTTTGAGCTTCTGCCGCCATCTGGTGCATTTTGCTTCGCGATCGCGAAGCCATTCATGCGATCGCGAATTGGAAATTGTAAGTAGTGAGTTTTACCCTTCGTGTTCGTGAAGATAGGCACGCGATCGCGGAAGGTAAACTCCCAGTGCACTGCGAACGCAAGGGACAAGCTACAATCGCGTAGAAGGAAGAAAGGCTGAAGCTAGGCATGTCAATTGTGCTACGCGATCGCACAAGTAAGTACGCGATCGCATAAGGCTGAGAAAAGGTACTCCGCGATCGCATGACCATTTACGCGATCGCGTAGAGCTAAAAGTATGGACAACCAAAATGTGCTTCGCGATCGCGAAGCCATTCCCGCGATTGCGAAGAGTAAAATGAACCTGGGCAAAGTTGTTCTATGTGATCACGAACAAATTTCCGCGATCGCGATGAATAAAAATCTGAAAAACAGAACTTAAGTTCTAGAAATGGGGTTTCGACCCATTTTCAATCATTTCCAATTTTTGAGCTCGGGTAAGGCGATTCTTGGGCGATTTTCATAGGAAAATATTGGAGTAAGTGTTCCTTATCTTATATTAATTATATTTCATGATTCTATACTCGTTTATATCATGAATCCGTGAATTTTTTGAAGAAAAATCAGATTTTATAAAATCTTTCAAAAACGAAAATTTAAGATTTGAAGGTCTATTTGATATCGGAATTGGATAATTTTTGTATGATTGAACTCGTAGCGGAACGGATGTTCGGATTTCGCGAGTTTTTCCGGGATTTGAGACGTGGGTCTCACTATCGAATATTTAAATAAATTTTGGATTTGTATCCGAAAAATTAGTAAATTCATATGGAATTAATTCTTATGATTCGTATTGAGTATATCGAGTTGTTTGTGAATAGATTTGAAGCTTTTGGAAATAAATTTAAAAGAAAAAGCTGTGGTCGAGTAATTGATTGGAAATTGCAAAGCGAGGTAAGTGTCGTGGTTAACCTTGACTTGAGGGAATAGAATCCTTAAATTATTTATTATGTGAAATGCATGTGAACGACGTATAGGCGAGGTAATGAGTGTCTATACGTCTTCAAATTAATTGTTTGCCTACTTACTTGAAAAACCATAAATTATTTTAAATCATGAATTAATTATTATAATAATTGTTTCTCTCCTATTCTTTGTCAAATATTAATCCTTGAATTCTTGCATTAATTGTTACATGCTATTTGAATTATGTGTCTTAATTGTTATTTGACATTTAACATATTAAATATTAAACTACCTATTTTTTCTCTGATTTCCATAATAACTTGTTATTTGTCATTGTTTGTTTCATAATTAAATCATAATTATTGTATGCTTGTTGTCTTATAATTTTATATCAATTGTTGCATTTATTGAGAAAATTTCTTCTATAGGAATTGGTAAATGAATATATATTGGAGGATCTGGTTGCACTCCGCAACAGACTTATTAAAAGTCCATATTGGAGAATCGGGTTGCACGCCGCAACAGACTTATTAAAAGTCCATATTGGAGGATCGGGTTGTACGCCGCAACAGACTTATTAAAAGTTAATATTTGGGGGATCGGATTGCACGCCGCAACAGACTTATTAAAGGTCAATATTTGGGGGGATCGGATTGCATGCCGCAATAGACTTATTTAAAAGTCAATGTTAGGGAATCTAATTGCACGCCGCAACAGACTTATTTTAAAGTCTATATATACTTGATTGAAATAAATATATGACAGACTTGATTAAAAGGAATATATTAGGAGAGCGGGTTGCACGCTGCAACAGAATTGAATGTGAATATATTGTGAGAGCGGGTTGCACGCTGCAACAGAATTGATGGAAATGATAATTGGTTATGACTGCTGAATTAGCTTCAATTATTATAAATGAGTTACCTGATATATTTCTATTATTTGTTGTTGTTACTAATATTGCGTACAAGTTAATGTAAGTGAACCGCATTGGCCCCGTCCCTACTTTGTCGAGGTTAGGCTCAGCACTTACCAGTATATGGGTTCGGTTGTACTGATACTACACTCTGCACTTTTTGTGCAGATTTCAGAGTTGGTCTCATCCGCGTACCATAGACTTGCTCATATTTCAGCTACTCAGAGGAGACTTGAGGTATAACGGTACGACGTTCGCAGTTCTGAAGTCCCCGTCTACTTTACTTTAGCTGTGTGTTTATTTTCAGACAGCTTTATTTTATTCAAACCTTTATTTGTATTATTCTATAAGCTCGTGCACTTGTGACACCAATTCTGGGATGGTATTTAGATACTGTTGTTTTTAAGGATTATTCATTACATTTCAGACTTTACTTTCGCATTTGTTCTTTGTTATTAATAAATTCAAAAAATATTGTTTTAAAAATGGATAATATTATTCTAACATTAGTTTGCCTAACAACTGAAATGTTAGGCGCCATCACGGTCCGAAGGTGGGAATTTTGGGTCGTGACAGTTGGTATCAGAGCACTAGGTTACATAGGTCTCACGAGTCACGAGCAAGCTTAGTAGAGTTTGAAGGATCGGGACGGAGATGTCTGTACGTATCTTCCAGAGGCTACAAAGTTTAGGAATAATTCCACTTCTTTCATTCCTTATCGTGCGGCATTGATTTATCTTGAAACATATATCTCATATTCATTTATATCCACTCGTGTATGACATTGTGCACTCGGTATTAGTTATGCGTCAACGGTTCGTGATGCCGCATATGGACTACAAGAGAGCCAGAGATGCTCAACATTGCCTCAATGTGTGGTTCCAACTGAAGATGCAGACGTATTGAGAGATCAACCAGTGAATCATGTGAGGGGTGCAACAGACCTTGGTATCTGGTTTATTTATACGAGCTGTGAAGGTTAATATTGTGGATCATCGGACGTGGTGAACTATGACATCACACCAAGTGGGGGAGTCCACTATCAATGGATGGATTGCGAGGTCATGTGTTATATCAGTTTTGGCTGAAATATATATATATATATATACTGAAAGGTTTTCCAAAATTTATACATGTTTAAGACCTGAGATTTTGTAGAGGATAAGGTTGGGACTTGCGGTATGTCCGCCTACTTAATAATCCTATACTTCAGTACCAAAGGAGTTAGAGAAATAACTTTAATTTTCAGAAAGTCTACTCAGCGTGGACGTTATGGTTGCAGATTTTGGGGTGCTTCGGAGGAAGTACAATGGTTGATGAGATTTTGTCTGTATGGAGCTCTACTTTTGTGATCGTTGTGTATAAATAGGGGTGTTAAGAAATGGGTCAGCTCAATAGTATTGAGTCAGCATAACAAAAGAATAAATTGGCCTTAGGAAAGATAATTCTCCACAAGTGTCTGTGGCAAGCCTATGAAGAGGGCAGTTCTCAGAAACACTTTTGAAAGAGTTTGTTCCCGGACTCTCTGTAATGCGTGGCGCATAGATTTTGAATGGTTGCGTCAGGCCACCATGATGGTATCATAATATGCCATCAGGTTCAATTAGGTAGCCCGTCATATTCCTACTTTGCTTCCTACAACCAGAAAGCGAGTCCATAGACTCATTAAATGACTCAATTATAATCGTAAAATTGTATACGACTCTGGAGCTATAGCCTGATACTTCATTTCCGCTAGTGGTAGAAATTGCCAAGTTATTAGAACGTGTTCAAGATGAGGAAAAAGGAAACTAAGGAGACCCAGACATCTCGAGGTTCTGAGGATTCAGTGGATTCTACTCTGCAAGTATAAATCATTATGGTGGGGGCTCGAGCAGTCGGCCAGCCTAATTCACACATCAGATTACTCGGGGTGCTCCAGTAAGTTCTTTTAATGCACCACCGACATGAGTTTCCTACAATGGTTATTCCAGTTATCTGGCACAGACTCAATAGGAGCATCCAAACTCGCAAAAGGGTTGTTATGAATACGGTGATACTAGGCACATCATGAAAACAAAATTGTCCCAAACTTGGGAGAGGCATATTTTATCAAAGCACTCAGGCTACGTGCCCCATTGCAGTTACTACACCACCCACACGACCAGTTAGGGGTGAAGGACAGGCGGGTAGAAGGCGTCCTAGAGGTGGAGACCCAGCCGTTATATTTGTTTTATGGTATGGCAGAGGTCGATACATCAGATGGTGTCGTTACAGGCACAACCTCGATTTAATATAAAGGAATAATTTCCTTAACTTGATTTGGTTTTGAGTATCGAGACGACTCCTCCTATTGTGCTCCACTTATGAGTGAGCTTCATAATTCTATAATCTACTTATGTGTTTACTCATGTTGGGAGATTCTATGGAGATAACTACGCCTATCATTCCATGTTGGTCTCTAATGAGAGCTGTGAGGCTAAATGTGGTTTTCTAGTACTCATTTCGATAAGTTTTGATGTAATCTTTGGATAATCAATTACAAATTGTGAATTATATGCCCTACTGGTGTGGGGTTCATTATGTGTTATGATTTCGTTTAACGAAAATTATTTAAAAGGAGAAAATGGAAGTTTCGATTGGCACGATGTGCATATTACTTGTGATTCAGAACTGAGGACGAGATCCTCACATTTTAAAAAATAAATTAATATGTTAAAACCGGGCTACAAGCTGCGGTGAAAGTTATATAAGGACGAGATCCTTGTGATAAAAATTCTTGTGTTTAATTTCTCCCTTGTGAAATTAAAATTGTACTATAGCAATAATAGGGAGTCATGCCTGTTAGGCTTATTTAAAAATTCTTGTATGAAATTCTATATGCATACTTGCCAAATTTGTGTTGTAATTATTGAGTTTTAACCTACGAGGTAGGAGCCCGCCCAGGTGGCATTAAATGCGACTCGTTAATTCGGGTAAATAATTACGAGGTATTCATGCCTCGCATCTCGTTATTAGTATTGTGAAGGTTTGAAACAAGATTTTTGTTAACATGGAGTTAATTTACGATTCTGTAATTGATTATAAACAACTATTAAGACCAGATTGACCCAGAAGGATTCCCCATCTAGATGGTCAGATGAGTGTGAGTTGAGCTTTCAGAAGCTCAAGACTGCTTTGACTACGGCGCCAGTGTTGGTATTATCCACAGGTTTAGGATATTATACGGTGTATTATGATGCATCTCGCATTGGGCTTGGTGCAGTATTGATGCAGGATGGCAAGGTGATTGCATATGCGTTGCGGCAGTTGAAAGTTCACGAGAAGAATTATCATGTTCATGACTTAGAATTAGTAGCCATTGTTCATGCGCTGAAGATTTGGAGGCATTACCTCTACGGTGTCTCGTGTGAGGTATTTATCGATCATCGTAGCCTTCAGTATCTGTTCAAATAAAAAGATCTTAATTTGAGGCAGAGAAGATGGTTGGAGTTGTTGAAAGACTATGACATCACCATTTTGTATCACCCCGGAAAGGCCAATGTGATGGCTGGTGCTTTGAGTAGAAAGGCTATGAGTATGGGCAACCTTGCTTATATTCTGGTTGGTGAGAGACCGTTAGTTGCAGATGTTCAGACCTTGGTTAATCAGTTCGTGAGGTTAGATGTTTCAGAACCCAGTCGGGTTCTAGCTTGCACAGTCGCTCGGTCTTATTTATATGAGCATATCTGAGAGCGACAGTATGATGATCCTCATTTATTTCTCTTTAAGGACACGGTGCGGCACGGCGACGCCAAACAGGTTATTGTGGGGGAAGATGGAGTTTTGTGAATGTAGGGTCGTATTTGTGTGCCTAATGTTGACGGGCTTCATGAATTAATCCTTGAATAGGCACACAGTTCCAGGTATTTTATTCATCCAGGTACCGCCAAAATGTATCAAGATTTGCGGCAATATTATTGGTGGAGGAGAATGAAAAATGATATAGTTACATATGTAGCTCGGTGTCTGAATTGTCAGCAAGTTAATTACGAGCATTAGAGACCAGATGGTTTGCTTCAGAAGTTAGAAATTCCTGAATGAAAATGGGAGTGTATCACTATGGATTTTGTTGTTGGACTCCCACGGACCCAGAGAAAATTTGATGCAGTTTGGGTCATTGTGGACAAGTTGACCAAGTCAGCACATTTCATTCCAGTGGCAGTTACCTATTCTTCAAAAAGGTTAGCTGAAATTTACATTTGTGAGATTGTCCGCCTTCACGGTGTGCCCATGTCTATTATTTCAGATCGAGGTACGCAGCTTACCTCACACTTCTGGAGAGCTGTATAACGTGAGTTAGGCACGCGGGTTGAGTTGAGTACAACATTTCATCCACAGACAGACGTACAATCAGAGTGCACCATTCAGATATTGGAAGATATGCTTCGCGCTTGTGTTATGGACTTTGGAGGTTCTTGGGATCAATTCTTTCCACTTACTGAGTTTGCTTATAATAATAGCTACCAGTCGAGCATTCAGATGGCTCCATATAAGGCATTATACTGAAGGCGATGTCGTTCGCCGGTTGGCTGGTTTGAACCGGGAGAGGCTCGGTTGTTGGGTACCGATTTGGTACAGGATGCCTTGGATAAGGTCAAGATTATTCAAGATCGACTTCGCATAGCTCAGTCTAGGCAAAAGTGTTATGCTGACCGTAAAGTTCGTGATATTGAATTCATGGTTGGAGAAAGAATATTACTCCGAGTTTCACCTATGAAAGGTGTAATGAGGTTCGGAAAGAAGGGCAAGTTGAACCCTAAGTATATTGGACCCTTCGAAATTCTTGAAAGGGTGGGTGAAGTAGCCTACAAGCTTGCATTACCACCTAGTTTTTCAACGATTCATCCGGTGTTCTATGTGTCTATGCTCCGGAAATATCATGGAGATTCGTCCCATGTGTTAGATTTCAGTTCAATCCAATTGGACAAAGATTGGACTTATGAGGAGGAGCCGGTGGCTATTCTAGCCTGACAGGTTCGACAGTTGAGGTCTAAGAGTTATCCTTCAGTTCGGGTGCAATAGAGAGGTAAGCCGATAGAGGCATCTACCTAGGAGTCCGAGTCGTACATGCAGAATAAATATCCATACTTATTCACCAGCTCAGGTACTTTTTCTAACTCCGTTCGAGAACGAATGTTTGTTTTAGAGGTGGAGAATGTAATGACCCAAAATGTCATCTTTAAATTTAATAAGTAATTCTATGTTCTAAGACCTTGAAAAGCACTAATTATTATTCTTCGACTTACGTGCACAGTCCGTACAATTTTTCGAAAAGTTTTCATGTGAAAAATGGATTAAAATGTGAAATGGAGTTTTAAAACTCAACTGAGTTGACTTTGGTCAACAATTTGAGCAAACCGACTCAGATCAATGTTTTGACAATTCCGGTAGGTCCGTATCATGATTTGGGACTTGGGCGTATGCCCGGAATCGAATTTTGAGGTCCCTAGCCCGAGATATGGAATTTTGATGAAAAATTAAAAGTTTGAAAGCTTAATAATTGTTTTAGAAATTACTGATGTTGGATTTATTGATACCGGTTCCGTATTTTGGTTCCGGAGCCCGGTATAGGTCCACTATAATATTTATGACTTGTCTGCCGAATTTAGTGAGAATCAGAGTTGATTTGACGTGATTCGGACATCAAGTTGTGAAAATATATGTTTTAAAGTTTTCTTGAAAATTTCCTTTGATTTGGTGTCCGATTCGTAGTTCTAGGTGTTATTTTGGCGATTTGATTGCGCGAGCAAGTTCGTATGATGTTTTAGGACTTGTGTGCATGTTTGGTTTGGAGCCCCGAGGGCTCGGGTGAGTTTCAGATAAGCTACGGGATGATTTTGAACTAAAAAATCTGGTTTCTGAGCTTCTGCTATCATCTGAAAAGGAAATTATAAGTAGTGAGTTTTACCATTTGCGTTCGCGAAGATATGCACGCGATCGCGGAAGGTAAACTCCCAGTGCATTGCGAACGCAAGGGACAAGCTGCGATCGCGTAGAAGGAAGGAAGGCAGAAGCTAGGCACATCAATTGTGCTACGCGATCGCACAAGTAAGTACGCGATCGCGTAATGCTGTGAAAAGGTACTCCACGATCGCATGACCATTTGCGCGATCACGTAGAGTTAAAAGTCTGGACAACCAAAATGTGCTTGGCGATCGCGAAGCCATTCCCGTGATCGCGAAGAGTAAAATGAACCCAGGCAAAGTTGTTCTACGTGATCGCGAATGAATTTCCGCGATCGCGATGAATAAAAATCTGAAAAACAGAACTTAAGTTCTAGAAATGGGGTTTCGACCCATTTTCAATAACTTCCAATTTTTGAGCTCGAGTAAGGCGATTCTTGGGCGATTTTCACAGAAAAATATTGGGGTAAGTGTTCCTTATCCTATATTGATTATATTTCATGATTCCATACTCGTTTATATCAGAAATCTGTGAATTTATGGAAGAAAAATCAGATTTTATAAAATCTTCCAAAAATGAAAATTTAAGATTTGAAGGTCCATTTGATATCGGAATTGGATAATTTTTGTATGGTTGAACTCGTAGCGGAACGGGTGTTCGGATTGCGCGTGTTATTCCGGGATTTGATATGTGGGTCCCACTGTCGAATATTTAAATAAATTTAGGATATTTATTCGGAAAATTAGTAAATTCATATGAAATTAATTCCTATGATTCGTATTGAGTATATCAAATTGTTTGTGAATAGATTTGAAGCTTTTGGAGACAAATGTAAAAAGAAAAGTTGTAGTCGAGTAATTGATTGGAAATTGCAAAGCGAGGTAAGTGTCGTGGTTAACCTTGACTTGATGGAATAGAACCCTTAAATTATATGTTATATGAAATGCATGTGAACGACGTATAGACGAGGTGACGAGTGTCTATACATCGTCAAATTAATTATTTGCCTACTTACTTGAAAAATCATAAATTATTTTAAATCATGAATTAATTATTATAATAATTATTTCTCTCATAATCTTTGTCAAATATTAATCCTTAAATTCTTGCATTAATTATTACATGCTATTTGAATTATGTGTCTTAATTGTTATTTGACATTTAACATATTAAATATTAAACTGCCTATTTTCTCTCTGATTTCCATAATAACTTGCCATTTGTCATTGTTTGTTTCATAATTAAATCATAATTATTGTATGGTTGTTGCCTTATAATTTTATATTAGTTGTTGTATTTATTGGGAAAATTTCTTCTATAAGAATTGGTAAATGAATATATATTGGAGGATCGGGTTGCACGCCGCAACAGACTTATTAAAAATCCATATTAGAGGATCGGGTTGCATACCGCAACAGACTTATTAAAAGTTAATATTTGGGGGATCGGATTGCATGCCGCAACAGACTTATTAAAAGTCAATATTTGGGGGATCGGATTGCACGCTGTAATAGACTTATTTAAAAGTCAATATTGGGGGATCGAATTGTATGCCGCAATAGACTTATTTAAAAGTCTATATATACTTGATTGAAATAAATATATGACAGACTTGATTAAAAGGAATATATTGGGAGAACGGGTTGCACGCTGCAACAGAATTGAATGTGAATATATTGTGAGAGCAGGTTGCACGCTGCAACAGAATTGATGGAAATGATAATTGGTTATGACTGTTGAATTAGTTTCAATTATTATAAATGGGTTACCTGATTTATTTCTATTATTTGTTGTTGTTACTAATATTGCGTATAAGTTAATGTAAGTGAACCGCCTTAGCCTTGTCACTACTTCGTCGAGGTTGGGCTCAGCACTTACCAGTACATGGGGTCGGTTGTACTGATACTATACTCTGCACTTGTTGTGCAGATTTCGGAGTTGGTCCCAGCGGCGTACCATAGACTTTCTCGGATTTCAGCTACTCAGAGGATACTTGAGGTATAACTGTACGGCGTTCGCAGTTCTGAAGTTGTCGTCTACTTTACTTTAGCTGTGTGTTTGTTTTCAGACAGCTTTATTTTATTCACACCTCTATTTGTATTATTCTAGAAGCTCGTGCACTTGTGACACCAATTCTGGGATGATATTTAGACACCGTTGTTTTTAAGAATTATTTACTACATTTCATACTTTACTTTCGCATTTGTTCTTTGTTATTAATAAATTTTAAAAATAATATTTTAAAAATAATATTTTAAAAATGGATAATATTATTCTAACATTGGCTTGCCTAGCAAGTGAAATGAAATGTTAGGCGCCATCACGGTCCGAAGGTGGGAATTTCGGATCGTGACACTTCGCATTCCTGTAGTGTCCGAAATAAGTTGCATAAATAGCAAGGGCAGTGAACTGCCACCATAGCGCCTAAGTGGGCGTCCGCAAGACTCAACCGTTTTATAGGCAAATTTCGTAAAGAGAGTATTACTTTTATTTTGGACCAAGTCTTGAAGGTTTAGTGAGGAGGGAGAGCTCTCTACCATTGGTGCCACATTGAGGTAAAAGATAAATAAATATTTTGATAGATTTCGTTCATCAATATTATCTTCTAATACTCCAACTACATGGAATTCTTAGATTCTTGAAGAATCTCTCAAGTGTATTTTAAGGACAAAAGTCTTGAAATTCTAGGGTTTGATAAGGAGGTAATCCTTCACTCTAATCTTATACATTATACTCCATGGACTTAGTAGAGTATATATATGAAGAAAGATTTGCATTTAAGTATCTATTCATGAAATCTTAGAAAACTAGTTTTGAAATTAACAAGTTTGTTGGTAGAGAAGATGAATAGTGTTGGGTTTATTTGAATGATGTCAGTTTGAGCTTCTAATAGAACGTCTAGTTTCCATAACATGTTTAATGGATGAATTAGAGTTAAAACTCAAGGATTGGCCTTCAAATGGTGAAATAAGGATATTTGTGAAACTTGTGAAATTGGACCTAAGTGTTAGATACTTAGTTGATTTGGTTCGTGTTGTTGCGACACGTTATTGACATATGTGAGCTTGTATATGTAGATTATGGATTGTTGATGTCGTTAAGCTTTTGGGTAAGATTTGAAAAGTGACTTGAGGTAAGTTGATTAAAACTTACTCTACTTGAGGGATTTTCTCTAAACATATGTTTTGACTTGATATATGAGATTGTTCGTAAATGTCTATCCGTACTCGTGGGGACAAGCGAGAAAGGATGTCACCATGTATTTTTGAGACGTGGTGCATATGAAGTGGTGTCATATTGTTTTGAAAAATCTTATTTTTAAAAACTTGTTAGCAAATGGCACTTGAGGCAAACATTATATGTTTTATAATAAAAAAAATTTATGTTGATGATAAAGAGATTAAACATTTGAGCTCCATTGCTATCTTTGTTTTAATAAAATGAGAAATGTAATATTTCTAAAATCTTTATAATTTGACGTAGCACTTGTTAAACCTTTAAGGATTTAAATCTGTTTTTTTATTGCTTCATATAAAATGAAAAAGGACACTCATTTGATTTGTTCAAACAATTTGGATTGACTATGGATGTCATGATGTGTGAAAATAGATACTTTGAGGCTACTTAACTATGAATTTATTTTTGGAGTATCAAATATTTTTGCAGTTACTTGTATTCATCGAGAATGGCTTTGAATATATCGTGTTCGTCATCATGAAAATACACGTGCCGGTGTAGGTGTAGATGATCACTTTATGGTATAGACTACAGTAGAGCATACTCCTTGAAAGTGTGTTATTTGTGCTATCACTAGCATGGCTGAGTTGAGTCGTACGACACTGCAATGAGGCGACCTGAGCAAGTAGGGTATATGATACTTGCCGCTAGGTACATAACCTAGTTGACCTTATTATATCAGTGATGGTATAGTACTTACGGTGAAAGGTAAAAGATAATTTTGTTGTGTATAGGCCTAAGGAGCCGAAAGTGATTTCAAATGACTTAATAAAGTTGAGATGGTTTTGCATGATTTTATAGAATCATCGGTTGATATAAGTATTTAAAAGTTTGTATCATGTTTTACATTTTACTAGTCTTTTTATTTGAAATAATAAAGTATGAACTAGTGTAAGGGTTTATCACTTTATATAAAGTGTTGGTTACATATGTTTTGTAAAGCCTTGTCTAGGAACTCGAGTTAGAGAGAGTCTATGACACTTATTGAGTACCATGATGGTGTACTCAGCCCTCAGGGGCTCCTCTCCAGGGTCCTGCTTTCTTTACATATTTTCAGGATGAGGTGTGACATGTGATGGGTGGATGAGGCTAGGTTGACTCTCTTTCCAAGGTATATAGTAAGGCATCATTTCTATTTCGTGGTAGTTATCGTGTTAATCTTACTTTTTTCTGGTTGAGATTTGCCCCAAGTATTTATTCTATCCTTGCGTCATAGAGATTCCATAGACAATTGTCATTACTTTGGATTGTAATTGAGAGTTATTCATATTGCATGCATGAAAGAAAGGTTGTCATCTTTATGTAAATTCAATTATTGAAAATGGTGGATTTAAAGATTATGTTTCATGTATGGTCTTAATTATTTAAAATAATTGTGTTTTCTAAAAAGCTTCTGTATGCATCTATTAGGCATATATATGGGTATTCTTGTACGGGTTGGTCCACTCGGGTTGAGTAGTATGCCGGGTGCCGATCATGTAGTTTTGGGTCGTGACAATATGCATGTCCTGTATCCACTTTATGATACAGTAGTTAAGTGCAACAGTATGTTGCCAATGAAAATATATACATACATACATATACATATATATATATATATATATATATATATATATATATATATATATATATATACACACATGCATACAATCAATGTATACATCAGTTCAAGCATCGAAATACAAAATCTTTAACAAAATAAACAAACATGAAATGGAAAAATCAAAATCACAGCATTGACGTTGAATACAATGCTCTGTTTGTTTGTTAAACGTCCGAAAAAATCTTCTAATTATGGCATGATAATGAGACATGCTTGAATTGATATCGTTTAGGAGTGATACGCACTAATTGATTGCTCTGTCCGTTATTATACAAGTGTACTCCCTATATATTAGGCGAATTCCCCGACTGTATTTATAAATACAGAAGCGCGAATACATCGAATGCAATCGGGTAATTAAAAAGAACGATCTACATCGTAAAGTTTAACGATGCGTGTTTGAATTTATTTTGTTGAGATATTTTAGGAGTGATACACACCAATTAATTCATCTTTTTGTTATTAAACAGCTGGACTCTCTATTTATTAGGAGAATTCCCTGACTATATTTATGAATACAGTCGCGCGAATACAATTAGATAGTGTAATGACCCGGCCGGTCGTTTTGAGTATTACAACCCCTTATCCCCATTTACTGCTCAAATTATGCTTTTCGGTTGTTATTTGACTTGCCGGGGTAATTGGTTCGGGTCTGGTGAGGTTTTGGAATTATTTGGAACACTTGGTTCCAAGGTTTAGAACTTAAGTTGGAAAGGGTGATAGGATGTTGACTTATGTGTAACGACCCCGAAAAATTTTTGCTAAGGAAATTAAGGTTTCGTGGTGCCAAACTCGCAAGCTCGCTGCAGCTCGGACCTTTTGGGTTGAACAATGCGCTTATAAGTAAAGGAAAGTTTTTATCGAAAAAATGTCATTTCTGCGGCCCACTATGCGGTCACAGAATCACTCTGCGGACCGCATAATGGCCGTAGAGTGAATCGGAAGTGAGGCAAGTTAGGAGGAAGGTCTGCGGCGCATTATGCAGCTGCAAACCAGTTCTGCGGTATATTATGCGATCGCAGACCAGTTCTGCGGTGCATTATGCGACCGCATAACAGGTCTGCTGACCGCATAACAGCCGCAGACTGAAACAGTGTTGCCCAGTTCTGAAGGGCCTTTTTGTGACCCATTATGCAGGCCGCAGGAGCATTATGCGACCGCAGAATGTGTTTCGGGGCTTCTTTTTTCTGATTTTATAAACCCGACCCCATTCTTATAAAACACTATTAGGGGTTATTTTGAATGGTTTCATTTGATATTTTAGAGAGAGGTGAGAGCATCTTAGAGAGAGAAAGTGAAGACCTAGCCATTTGTCTATCAATTCTTGTTCAAGGTTTGAAGATTTCACAAGGATCTTGCTAGGGCTTCAAAGAGGTAAGAAGTTCTAACCCTAGTCTTCAATTTTGATTTTGGGTAAAGATGAGTGATTGAGAGTATGATTCTTGGGTGTAAGAGTATTATTTATACATACACGTACCAATAAGTTTTGTGGAAATATTATTGAGTTCAAATGGGTAAAGATTGGGCTGAAAATGGTAGAAATCTTCAAAGACTTTAATTGAAGATTTAAGGGTCGGGTTGATGTCGGAATTTGATAAAATTTGTATGGTTGGACTCGTGGTTGGATGGGCGTTCATATTTTATAATTTTTGTCGGGTTTCTACGATTTTTGAGTGCAATTTTGAATTTTATTCGAAAATTAGTTTTTTCATATAGAATTAATTCCTTTAATTTGAATTGATTGAATCGAATTAATTGTGACTAGATTCGAGGCGTTCAGAGGCCGATTCGTGAGGCAAAGGCTTATTGGAATAAAGCATTGCTAGATTTAGGTAAGTAATAGTTCTGAATTTGGGCATGAAGGTATGAAACCTCGGATTATGTGTTATGTGGTCGGTTTTGAAGTGACGAACATGCTAGGTGACGGGCGTGTGGGCGTGCACCGTAGGAATTGTGACTTGGTCAAATTTCATGGAACTGTGTAGTTGAATAATCTGTTATTATCTGTAAATTCTCCATGTAGTAGAGAAATTGGACCACAAATCATGTTTAGATTATGTGTTGGCACTGTAGGGGCCCACAATAGTCGTGTACATGTTGAATTATCTGCTAAATTATTTTTTTGTACTCAGTCACAATTTACCTGTTTATTTTATCTTTGTCTCTATTGTTCATTATTGATGAATTATATTATTGTTGTTTGGGCTGATTTTCATGATTATTGAGAGCACGAGAGATTGGAGTGATTTATGACTGAGTGAGGCCGAGGGTCCGATTGTGAGATATTATACTATAGCATGTGAGTTGTCCGTGCAACACATGAGCTGTCCGTGCAGATCCAGTTATTATACTATAGCACGTGAGTTGTCCGTGCGGATCCAGATATTGATGCTATAGCACGTGAATTGTCCGTACATCACGTGAGTTGTCAGTGCGAATTATAGCGCTTGGGTTGAAGGATCCCCTCCGAAGTCTGTGCATACCCCTAGTGAGCACAGGTACCTACTGAGTGCGAGTGCTGAGTGCTGAGTGAATGAAATGGCTGAGTAACTATGGTCCTGAGAGGATGCATTTGATTTCATTCTTATTGTACTACATTTGTCATATATCACTGTGTTGGAAATTTCTGAAAGATATTATCTCCTGATTCAGTTGAACTTGATATGAAATTACTGTTTGTGCCTTAATTGTTAAACTTACAAGCATGCCTACTTTCTTATGTTGCAAATTACTGTAATTGGACATAGTTGTGAAGCTCGTCACTACTTTCAGTTCTTTATTTAGTATTGTTACTTGCTGAGTTAGTTGTACTCATAATATTCCCTGCACCTCGTGTGCAGATCCATGTACTTCTGGACACGACGATTGTTAGTTCTCGGAGTTTTATCTATTGGTGATTATCAATATAGCTACTTGGCGTCCGCAGACCTTGACTCTCTTTCCTTTCAGTTTTTGTACTGTTCTACATTTTCAGACAGTGTTTTTAGCAGTCAAACTTTGTAATCATCTAGATGCTCATGTACTCAGTGACACTGGATTTTGGGAATGTATCTTATGTCAGTAATTTATGAGACTTTTCTATGGAAATTCAAATGTTATGATTTCATACTTAAGAGAAAATGTGGTTTATTAAGGTTGTCGGCTTGCCTAGTATTGAGATAGGCGCAATCACGACATGTTAGGATTTTGAGTCGTGACACGGTGGTATCAGAGCTTAGGTTACATAGGTCTCACGAGTCATGAGCAGGTTTAGTATAGTCTTGCGGATCGGTACAGAGACGTTTGTACTTATCTTCGAGAGGCTGCCGAACCCTTAGGAAAATTTCACTTTCTTGTATTCGGTCGTGCAAACTTGTTGATTTTGGAAAACTAAAATTTTGTTATTCTATTCTCTTACAAATGGTGAGAACATCTATTACCGGATCAGACGGTCAGCCACTAGTGCCACCAATTAGGGCCGCGAGAGGCCGGGCCTGTGGTAGAAGTCGGGACCGAGGTAGAGGTCGAGGTGTCACTCGTACAGCCGTTGGAGAAGCACCTGTAGCACCACCAGTTGCTCGAGCTCAGGAGAAGATTCCAGATGTAGTTGAGCCAATGAGACCAGCTCAGGTACCAACTGTGCCCATTGAGTTTCCAGGCCTACAGAAGGCTTTGGCTCAGATATTGACAGTTTGCACTGGCCTTGCTCAGGTGGTTTCGGCTCAGGCCGCACCAGCCACTTCTCAGGCCGGGGGAGGTACTCATACCCCTGTTGCCCGTACTCCAGAGCAGGTAGTGCAGGGACTTCAGATACCTGGGGCACTACCAGCCCAACCGGTTGCAGCTGCTCAGGCCCCGGTAGTCCCCGTTATGGCAGATGATAAGCAGAGGAGGCTTGAGAAATTTGGGAGGTTTCGACCTCCATCATTTAGCGGTGTTGAGTCAGAGGATGCTGAGGGTTTTCTAGATAAGTGCCAGTGGATGCTTCAAACATCGGGTATTCTGGAGACCAATGGGGTCTCATTCACTACTTTTCAGTTTTTTGGGGATGCCCTCAGATGGTAGGAGGCTTATGAGAGGCGCAGGTCGGTCGGTGCAATACTACTTAAATGGCAGGAGTTCTCTATTCTCTTTTTGGAGAAGTTCATGCCGCATTCTCGTAGGGAAGAGCTGCGCAGACAGATTGAGTAGCTTCAGCAGGATAGCATGTCTGTGATCCAGTACGAGATGAGGTTTTCTAAGTTGGCTCGTCACGCAGTTTGGTTGGTTCCCACTGCTAGGGAGAGGATTGGGAGGTTGATGGCCTTACGTATAAGCTACGATTGCTTATGACTAGAGAAAGGGTATCTGGTGCCACTTTTGACGAGGTGGTCCATAGCCAGGAACGTAGTGAAAGGGAGTCCAAGAGGCCTCGAGGTTCGAGCGGTTTTGGTGGGATACTTTCTGGGGGACAGTCCTACCACAATAGGGGTCGCCCTTATAGGCCCGCTCAAACGACTCGTCCAGCTCATCGTGGTGCATCATCTAGCCACGGTTCTTACAGTGCTCACTCAGGCCAGTCTTTATTCAGTGCACTACCAGCACAGAGTTCTCATCATGCCTCGTCGGCTCAGGCTTCGACAGGTAATTCCTCGGGTTATCAGGAGTAACAGTTCCATCAGAGGAGGGGTTGTTTCGCGTGCAGAGAATTTGGTCATTTCAAAAGAGATTGCCATAGGCTTTTGAGTGGGGCTCCACAGCAGAGTTCTCGACCGACGGCACCAACACCAACAGTTACACCACCCGCTCAACCAGCTCAGGGTGGGGCTCAGCCAGTTAGGGATCGCCCAAGAGGGGGAGGCCGATCAGGTGGCGGTCAGGCCCGATGCTATGCTTTTCCTGCCAGGCCAGATGTCATTGCCTCAGATGCAATGATCACATGTATTGTCTCAGTGTGCCATAGGGAGGCATCTATATTATTTGACCCTGATTCTACTTATTCGTATATATCATCGTACTTTACTCATTATATGGATATGCTCCGTGAGTCCTTAGTTTCCCCTGTTCGTGTATCTACGCCGGTGGGCGATACTATTATTGTGGACCGTGTGTATCGATCATGTGTGGTAACTATTGGGGGACATGAGACTAGAGTTGATATCTTATTGCTTAGTATAGTTGATTTTGATATAATACTGGGTATGGATTGGTTGTCCCCATGTCATGCTATTCTGGACGGTCACGCAAAAATCGTGACATTGGCAATGCCGGGGTTGCCAAAGGTCGAATGGAGAGGTTCTCTATATTATGTTCCCAGCAGGGTAATTTCTTATTTGAAGGCCCAATGTACGGTGGGGAAGGGGTGTTTGTCATATTTGGCCTTTGTGAGAGATGTTGATGCAGATACTCCTACTATTGATTCAATATTAGTAGTGCGAGACTTTTTGGATATATTTCCTGCAGACCTGCCTGGTATGCCACTCGACAGGGATATTGATTTCGGTATTGACTTGGTGTCGGACACACAACCCATTTCTATTCATCCGTATCGTATGGCACCAGTTGAATTGAAAGAGTTGAAAGAGCAACTTTAGGAACTTCTTGATAAGGGGTTTATTAGGCCTAGTGTGTCGCCTTAGGGTGCACCGGTTCTGTTTGTAAAAAAGAAGGATGGTACTATGCGGATGTGCATCAATTACAGGCAACTAAACAAAGTTACAATCAAGAATAAGTATCATTTTCCACGTATTGATGATTTATTTGACCAGCTACAGGGAGGAAAGGTATTCTCCAAAATTGATTTGAGATCAGGGTATTACCAGTTAAAAATTCGGTATTCGGATTTTCTAAAGATGACATTCAGGACTCGTTATGGTCACTATGAATTTCTCGTGATGTTGTTTGGGCTGACCAACACCCCAACAACATTTATGCACTTGATGAATAGTGTATTCCAGCCATATCTTGATTCATTGGTCATAGTATTTATTGATGATATCCCGGTGTACTCACGTAGCCAGGAGGAGCATGAACAACACTTGGGTATTGTATTACAGAGGCTAAGAGAGGATAGACTATATGCAAAATTCCCTAAGTGTAAGTTCTGGCTTAGTTCAGTGGCATTCTTGTGATACATAGTGTCCAGTGAAGGAATTAAGGTAGATCCGAAAAAGATAGAAGCAGTTCAGATTTGGCCTAGGCCATCTTTAGCTACTGAGATTCAAAGTTTTCTCGGCTTGGCCGGTTATTATCATCGCTTTGTGGAGGGTTTCTTATCTATTGCATCGCCTATGACTAAATTGTCCTAGAAAGGTGCTCTGTTCAGATGGTCAGATAAATGTGAAGAGAGCTTTAAAAAGCTCAAGATAGCTTTGACAACAGCCCTAGTATTGGTGTTGCCTACAGGTTCAAGGTCTTATAATGTGTATTGTGATGCGTCGCGTATTGGTCTCAGCACAATGTTGATGCACGACGGTAGGGTGATTGCCTATGCGTCCAGACAATTAAAGGTACATGAGAAGAATTATCCGGTCCACGACCTTGAGTTAGAAGTTATTTTTCATGCCTTGAAGATTTGTCGGCATTATTTGTACGGTGTCCATTGTGAGGTTTATACCGATCACCGGAGTCTACAACATCTGTTTAAACATAAGGATCTTAATTTGAGGCAGCGGAGGTGGTTGGAGTTGCTTAAGGATTATGATATCGCCATTCTCTATCATCCCGGAAAGTCCAATATTGTGGCCGATGTCTTGAGTCGTAAGTCGGAAAGTTTGGGAAGCTTAGTATACTTACCAGTAGCAGAGAGGCCTTTACCCTTGGATGTTCAGGCCTTGGCCTACCAGTTTGT
Organism: Nicotiana otophora; assembly: GCA_000715115.1. Lineage (NCBI taxonomy): Eukaryota > Viridiplantae > Streptophyta > Magnoliopsida > Solanales > Solanaceae > Nicotiana > Nicotiana otophora. Next base: position 152,590 of record AWOL01S0007654.1, on the reverse strand, counting down.
CAAATTGCATATTTCCGAGCCTAGTTGATTTTTGGCTTGCGTGGTTTCTCAGTATTTTCTTTATGATCGTATCAAAGAATGACAATATGATGACCCCCATCTGCTTGTCCTTAAGGACACAGTTCAACACGATGATGCCAAGGAAGTCACTATTGGGGATGACATTGAATTACGGATGCAGGGCAGGCTATGTGTGCCTAATGTAGATGGTTTGCGTGAGTTGATTCTCTAGGAGGCTCACAGTTAGCGGTACTCAATTCATCCAGGCGCTGCGAAGATGTATCAGGATTTGAGACAACACTATTGGTGGAGACGAATGAAGAAAGATATAGTTGGGTTTTTAGCTCGGTATTTAAATTGTCAACAAGTGAAGTACGAACATCAGAGAGCGGGCGGAGTACTTCAGAGACTTGAAATTCCGGAGTGGAAGTGGGAACATATTATCATGGACTTCGCAGTTGGGCTCCTATGGACTTTGAGAAAGTTTGATGCTGTTTGGGTGATTGTAGATTAGTTGACCAAGTCCGCGCATTTTATTCCAGTTGGTACTACTTATTCTTTGGAGCGGTTGGCTGAAATATATATCCGCGAGATTGTTCGTTTGCAGGGTGTGCTAGTGTCCATCATTTCAGATAGGGGTACGCAATTTACATCATAATTTTGCAGGGTAGTACAACGAGAATTAGGTACACAGGTTTAGATGAGTATAACATTTAACCCTCACACGGACGGAAAGTCCAAACGCACTATTCAGATATTGGAAGATATGCTACGTGCTTGTGTTATAGATTTTGGAGGTTCTTGGGATCAATTTCAGCCATTGGCAGAGTTTGCTTACAATAAAAACTACCAATCGAGCATTCAGATGCCTCCATATGAGGCTTTATATGGGATATGGTGTCGATCTCCGGTGGGTTGGTTTGAGCCAGGTGAGACTAGGCTATTGGGTACTGATTTGGTTTAGGATACTTTGGAGAAGGTTAAATTGATTCAGGAGCGGCTTCGTACGGCGCAGTCTAGACAGAAGAGTTATGCCGACCAGAAGGTCCGTGATATTGCTTACATGGTGGGAGAGAAGGTTCTGCTCAAGATTTTGCCCATGAAGGGTGTGTTGAGGTTCGGGAAGAAGGGCAAGTTGAGCCCTCGGTATATTGGGCCGTTTGAGGTGCTTAAGAAGATTGGAGATGTGGCTTATGAACTTGCATTGCTGCATATTCTATCGAATGTTTATCCAGTGTTTCATGTATCTATGCTTCGGAAGTATGTCAAGGATCCGTCTCATGTTTTGGATTTCAGCACAGTACAGTTGGATGGTAATTTGACTTATGATGTAGAGCCGATGGCCATTTTAGACCGGCAGGTGCGAAAGTTGAGATCAAAGAACATAACTTCAGTGAAAGTGCAGTGGAGAGGCCAGCCAGTCGGAGAAGCTACTTGGGAGATTGAGCGGGAGATGTGGAGCAAATATCCACACTTATTTGAGACTCCATGTATAATTCTAAACCCGTTCGAGGATGAACGTTTGTTTAAGAGGGGTAGATTATAACGACCCGACCGGTTGTTTCGAGTATTACAACCCCGTCTCCCCATTTACTGCTCAAATTATGCTTTTCAGTTATTATTTGACTTGCCGGGGTAGTTGATTCGGGTCCGATGAGGTTTTGGAATTATTTGGAATACTTAGTTCCAAGGTTTAAAATTTAAGTTGAAAAGGGTGACCGGATGTTGACTTATGTGTAATGACCCCAGAAAAATATTACTAAGGAAATTAAGGTTTCGTGGTGCCGAACTCGCAAGCTCGCCGCGGCTCGGACCTTTTAGGTTGAACAATGCGCCGGTGAGTAAAGGAAATGTTTTGTCGGAAAAAGGTCATTTTTGCGGTTGTAATAACCCGACCGGTCATTTTGAGTATTACAACCCCACTTCCCCCTTTACTGCTCGAATTGTACTTTATAGTTGTTGTATGAATTGCCGGGGTAAATGGTTCGGGTCCGGTGAGGTTTTGGAATGAATTGGAACACTTAGTTCCAAGGTTTAAAGCTTAAGTTAAAATAGTAACCAGATGTCGATTTATCTGTAAATGACTCCGGAATGGAGTTTTGATAATTCCAATAGCTCCGTATGGTGATTTTATACTTAGGAGCGTGTCCGAATCTTTTTTGAGGTACATAGTGGAAATAGGCTTGAAATACCGAAAGATGAACTTTTGGGAAGTTTGACCGGGGGGTTTACTTTTTGATATTGAGGTCGAAATACGATTTTGAAAATTTGAGTAGGCCCGTAATGTAAAATGTGACTTGTGTGAAAAATTTGAGGTCAATCGGACGTGATTTGATGTGTTTCAGCACAAGTTATAGGATTTGAAGTTTCAAAGTTAAATGATTTCGAATTGAGGTGTAATTCGTCGTTTCGATGTTATAAGGTGTGATTTGAGGCCTTGAGTAGGTCCGTATTATGTTATGGGACTTGTTGATACAATTGGTTGAGGTCTCGGGGCCTCGGGTGAATTTCGGACGGTTAACAGATCAGATTTGGACTTAAGAAAATACTGGAACTGCTGCCTACTGGTGTGATCGCACATGCGAAGATTTTGATCGCAAGTGCAAAGCCGCATGTGCGTAAAACAAGCCGCAGAAGCGGCCAAGAGTGGGGCTGGGCAGTGCTTGCAGGTGCAAGGAATTTTCTGCATCTGCGAGGCCGCAGGTGCGAAGGCGTTGGCGCAAATGCGGACTGGAGCTGGCGTGAGGCGACTGCAGGTGCGAAGGGGAATGCGCATCTGCGAAGCCCGCAGATGCGAGAATAGCGCCACAGATGCGAGATTTTAGAGGGCCGGCTGTTTTCCGCAGGCGCGCATTTTTATCCGAAAATGCGGATGCGCAGGTGCGAGCCCAGGCACCGCAAGTGCGGAAATGCCTAGGCAGTGTTTAAAACGAGGGTTCCGATATTTTTTTCCATTTTCGGATTTTAGAGCTCGGGTTGGGCGATTTTGGAGAGGAAACTTTTCACACAACTGGGGTAAGTATTCTTAACTCCCTTGTGATTATATTCCATGAATTAATCTTCATTTTTGGTGTAAGATTATTGAATCTTCAAGAGAAATAGAAGGAAATTTCTATAATGTCACAAAACGAATGTTTCAAGTTTGAATACCAATTTGGAGTCGGATTTGAGTGAAATTAGTATGGTTGAACTTGTAATTGGATGGGTTGTCGTATTTTGTGAGTTTCGTCGAATTTCGAGACATGGCCCCCACAAGTACTTTTGGGGCGTAATTTCGAATTTTATAGAAAATATTAGTATTTTGATATGGAGTTAATTCCTATAATTTTTGTGGACTGAATCAAATTAATTGTTACTAGATTCCAGCCATTTGGAAGTTGATATGCGCAAAATGGAATTTCTAGAGCATTGCTTAGTTTGCTCGACATTGAATTCGGCTTGTTTGAGGTAAGTAACTTTTCTAATCTTGGAGTTGAGGGTGTGAACCCTGAATATATGTATTTTGTGAATTGTTAGGAGGTGACGCACATACTAGGTGACGGGTGTGTGGGCGTGCACTATAGAAATTATGACATAATTATTTATGTGAAATTTTGTAGTTAAATGATCTTGGCATTTTCCATGCGTTTTATGAGTTAGAGAAATTAAGCTGAAAAGCATATTAAAAATCATGATTGAGGTTATGTGCCAATATTATTGGGATCCACAGAGGTCATATTGCTGTGAATTATTTTGTTTTAAATTAAAAATTAATACTCAGTCATATTCATTTCATTGCATATCATAACTCAGTTGTATGACTCTATTTTTGAAGCATATAAATGTTTTGGGCCGAATGCCCTATTTTACTGAAATGCCCGATGGCTTGAGAGGTTTATGACTGAGTGAGGCCGAGGGCCTGATTTGTGAGGATATTTATGGGATCGGGCTGCACGCCGCAGCATGTTGCATATTTATGGGATCGGGCTGCACGCTGCAACATGTTTGATATCGGCTGAGGGCCTGATTGTGAGGATGAGTGTGGATCGGGGCTGCCCGCCTACAACATACTTTATTATTATAGCACGTGAGTTGTCCATGCAGATTATAGCGCTTGGGCTGAAGGAGCCCCTCCGGAGTCTGTACACACCCCCAGTGAGCGCAGGTACCTACTGAGTGCGAGTGCCGAGTGCTGAGTGACTGGGAGGCATGAGTGATTGTGAGGTATGCCCGAGTGGCAAGAGTAATTGTGAGGTATGCCCGAGTGGCAAAAGTGATTGTGAGGTATGCCCGATTGGCACGAGTGACTGTGAGGTTTGCCCGAGGGGCTGTATATGAGTGATGTTCTACCCAAGGGGCTGTTTATGATTTTATCACTGAGTTGCATCGCATTGGCATGCACAGATGACATATATGCATAGAGATGTATTTTTCCTCATGCTGTACAACATCATATCATTCATAATTTCTCACACATTTTGACAGATGGGCATAGTGATGCATTTGTTTTACACGGGTTATCCGGAAGGAAAATAAAATATATTATTTATTATTGAAAAGATTTTGGAGAAATTTTTATTTTAAAACTATTCATATTATAGGCAACTTCGGCAAACGATTTGGGTTTTCACTGGTGTATTTGAAAGAAAGAACTGCTATTTTTGAAATCATTATTTGGTTGGGTATTTTATCCCCGAGTTACTTCTGGTATATTTGCTTTATGTTGTTATGGATTGTTGTGGACTATTGGTTTTGGACCCGACCTTGGTGGAAGCTCGTCACTACTTTCAACCTACGGCTAGGTTTGTTACTTACTTAGTACATGGGGTCGGTTGTACTGATACTACACTTCTACACATTGCGTGCAGATGTTTGATGTTGTTGCTGTGCTCGATGGTTGCGGGATTTGAAGATGTACCTGCGTTCCTGTTTTAGTTGCCTCTTATTCAGGGTAGCCTTAGATTTATAAAAGCTCTGTTTATGTATTATTCAAACAGACTATGTATTCATTTCATTTTCGCTTTGTACACTCTATTCTTAGAAGCTCATGATTTGTACTACCAGTTCTTGGGGAGATGTATTGTTTTTAGATATTTTTTTTTAATTAATTTCATTGGAATTGGATTGTTGAAAATTGGCTTACCTAACGGGTTGGGTTAGATGCCATCACGACTAGTGGGATTTTAGGTCGTGACAAGGTGGTATCAGAGCTCTAGGTTCATAGGTTCTACAAGTCATGAGCAAGTGTCTAGTAGAGTCTTGCGGATCGGTATGATGACGTCCATACTTATCTTCGAGAGTCTACATGGCATTTAGGATATATACTTCCCATCTTTCTTTCCTTATCGTGCGAGATTAATTCAGCTTGAGACATAACTCTTTGAATTCCTTCTATGTATTCGTATGCGCACATGAGTGCTCGGTATCAGCTGTACATCGCCGGCTTGTGATTCCATGAAGGATGTTGGAGATGTGTATTCTGTGTTCTGGTGATGTGCCAGTCTGGAGGACTTGAGGCCAGATTTAGACCACAGATTAGGTTGCTTCAGTTGTGTGAACTTATACATTTGTACTGTATCAAAACGCCGGTATGTCGAGATATCTTATCTGTCTCTCCAAGAAAATAGATATCTCCAGAAAAGATTTTAAGTTCAATTCATTTTTTTCTCTCCACCCGGACCAACGCACCGACTCGACTTCTTAGATTTAAGGTGATTTGTGTATCTACCCGAAAAATCGTTGTATTTTACTATGACTTTGCTTTACTATTACTTTATTTTCTTGATTTTAATCTTTTACTTTTAGAAATGGATTTGAAGTTAGTAACTTCTATTTTATCCTTTCTTCGTTTTGAATCGAAAATAGAAGAGTTGAATAAATCAAAAATCCAAAGGAGGTTCATGGCCAAGGGGAAAGATGTCCGAGTAACAGANTTCCACCTCTTAGAAAGAAAAGAACTTAAATAAAAATACTTAATAGCATGGCGATACATTTATACAAAACTTCTACCCCGAGCACACGCAATGGAACCGTAGACAGTCAAGTGAAATCCAATCCACGAAATAATTTGATCTATGGACAGCATCATTGTGGTAAAGGTCGTAATGCCAGAGGAATCATTACCGCAAGGCATAGAGGGGGAGGTCATAAGCGTCTATACCGTAAAATCGATTTTCGACGGAATGAAAAAGACATATATGGTAGAATCGTAACCATAGAATATGACCCTAATCGAAATGCATACATTTGTCTCATACACTATGGGGATGGTGAGAAGAGATATATTTTACATCCCAGAGGGGCTATAATTGCAGATACCATTGTTTCTGGTACATAAGTTCCTATAAAAATGGGAAATGCCCCTTAGGAACCGTACATGCGCCTTTTGATGCATACTGTTCAAACAAATTGTAAATCAATGTATAGATTCTAGTCCTCTTTCTTTTTTTCTAGAAAGGTTCTTTATTACTTCTAACGAAAGGGCTTTTCTTCGATTTTTCAATAAAGACGAGTTTTGACTCCTTTTTTATATTTTCGATTTTCCATTGTCCAGTAGTGTCCCTATGAGTGGAATTTGTGGCTTGATGAACGGTTGAATAGTTATATGATGAGCATGATGTGACTACAAAATGTGTCCATATGAGTTTGTTGGGATGTGAAAAGGACTATTGGGTGCTTAATTTCTGTCTAGACGCGACTTATAGTCTCGGGTTATGAGTGTGTTGAAGGATCTTTCACGTTGTTAAATTGTGGGACAAATTAAATTCTCATGTCTGGTTAACAAGTTTGGACTCAGAAAGATTTAGTGATTGCGTAGAAATTATGGTTGCGAAAAGATATAACAAGATGCCAATTTGAGCCTAGGGAGGTGGGTTATCTCTTGAAGAGTAATCTACGTAGGTGTGTTCCTTATAATGTTGAGTGGAGAGTTTCTTTTCTACCAGCGGAGGGTATGTGTTGAGATTTGAATTTGAATCTGGTTGAGAAAGTTGAATTGACTGTCAAGAGAAATAAACGCATGCTTAGCGGATGATTGAGGTATTTTATGCTTGGTGTTACATGAGCTTGAGAAAAGTTTTTGTTGAACTCACTGTAGTATCATGGCAGTAATAAGGTATGGGTATTGTGAATTATGGAGTTTTAAATCTATGGCTTTGAGCCAAGTGGGGGAGCCTGCTATAGACAAATCAATTCATGGGTATGTGTCAAATTTTGTTTGGGTCTAAAGTATACTTGGGAATCAATGATGACTTGCAGAGGTGGAGTTCGAAAATGACTCGAATAAGGAAAATTCCTGGTTACAGATTATATTGCATGGATGAGTATATGAAAAATCGTGGGATGAATGAGTTGTTATTAGTGAATGATGTAGTGCGCACAGATTATGAATTTGGTATGTGGCATTAAAGTAAAGTTACTTCTTTGAGTGTTGTGGTGCTAATGAGGCACGTGTCTTTTGGGCCATTTGGGCGGTGCAATGAGATGTGAGCAAAGTGGGTGACTCCTGAGAAACTTTCAGTGGGTTTGAGAATTATATGTAGCAATTGAGAATATTTCCGGACTTATGTATGGATAAAAATCTGAGATTTGCGTTTGATGGTGCCTGGATTTGCAGAAATTCTATATGACTATGGATTCTACATTTTTGTATAAGGAAGGTAAGAAGAACAATTTCAAATTCACATAAGGTATTCTAAGAATGAGTGTTATAGTTGTGGTATGTTTGAAGGTGCTTAAGAAGAATATAATTGCTTATGGGCCGTAGGGCGTTGTGGTTCTATGCTAAGGTTTGTAGGGTAAGTTGTGGTTAAAGATCATGGTATTTTAGCAAGAAGAAGTATCATTCTGAGGACAAATTCGGAAGGGACTCGGAAAAAAATAGGACAACTGGGTAGTAGGTTGGATCGGTATGGTAATGGATAATATCGGTTCTTTGGGTGCATATGATGTGGGGGGTTTTCTACAGGTGCTTTGTGGCAATACACCTGGACTTGGCGACCTGCGTGACTTGGTCGAGTTAGAGGAATTTAGTTTTAAGGGCTTGATTATGTGCAAATGGATTCCAAAGTATTCTTGATGGTTTCTACCGGTGTGGAGAACATGTTGTGTATTGTGATTTCCTCCTGGAAAGAAGCAATAGAAAGGTTTCTAACTAAAATGGTAGGTAAATTATTGGCGACTCAAAGTTGATAATAAGATTCTTGTGCTTTTCACATGATGGCAAGATAGATGTTATGTGTTGTACGAAAGCTATATTTTCATATACAAGGTGGCAGTACAGTCTTGAAGAGAAGGTAACGAATGTTGGACAACATGGACGGTTTCAAATAACCAGATGAATACTATTACTACTTGGTGTTGTATGAGAAAGGGGCAAACTTCAGAAGGCGCATTGTATTTTGACTTACGGATGTATAAATTAGTATTGCGGTACTCACATGGTTGATAGACGGCTGATATTCAAATTTTGTCAAGTGGTGTGGAGGAACTTTAAAGTATTTCTTGTGGGATAATCGTGTATAAGAGAGGTGTTAGGCATTCGGGCGGTGGAGATGGAATCAAATATGGTGATTCGCGTGTTCTATGGATTTGGAGATTGGGAGTTCTTAGGAGCGGATTGTTTCATGGTTGTGGACTGTGAAGTTGTGGCCAGAGCTAGCCAGATGATAGAATGTGTTATGATTCAGTCATTATGGATTTTCGGAAGAATTTTTATCTATTTGTGGGTAACCCGAGTTGATTTGGGGGTCCGTAGGTAGGCCCAATTAAGATGTGTATTCTACACTGAGCCGGGATGGTTGGCTCCATACTGCTATTGTTGAGGGACGTGCCATTCGGTTGATGTTGAACTTATTTGTGTTCTCAAATGATCTGTGAGTTACTCCTTTATGCCACGAAGAGTTGTGATTCATTGGTTAGGTACACAGATGGTGCAATTCTATTTGAGCTTGATAGCAAAATTTGAGTGTGATGAGTACTTAGGTATTCCATGATCGATAGTGTAATGGTTATGTTCTTTCAAGTTTTGTGAGGTATTTTTGTCATTTGCCTCTCCGTCGTTATTAGTTTGGAGCAGGGTGGCTCGGAGTATATAACATGAACCTCATGTTAGAATCGGGTGATGGTTCTACGGTGTATGATGAATTTTCAGCGTTTCGTTGTGGAGGTACTTGTTAATCTGGCGGAGCGGTTTTCTCATTTAAGTCATTTTCCATGACTGGGTACATTTGAATTGTTGCGTATTAGTGCACGGATGGCAGGAGTTGTGGCTCTGAGTTATATTGGTGAGGCATGTCCATGGAATAGTTGTGTTTAGTAATATAAGGTCATTGGACCTAGAATGGGTACTATCAGGTTTGATTTTGGTATATTCGGGAGTATAATATTGAACGTCGGCTCAGAGAGCGATTATGGTTCTGCTTGGGACAAGAGAGCTCTGTGACTTGTTGATCTGGTAAGTGGTCATGAAATTTCGCGTGTTTCTTTTATTATCAACAGTCTACGAAGGTTTTGGGATGAGGTTTGGTTCAATATGGGTTTAATACTAGTATGTAGTTGGTTTTGGAGTAGTCACTGCGATCAGGAATAGTGCTACGAGCATGCGAGTTGTGTAATATGTTAGTTGATTATATCCGTGGTTATAGTTATAGCTCGATGCAACTTGTTCAGACTTATACGGTGTGTAAATGTGAGATTTGTGTCTTGAAAGAAAGTTTAAAGGTTGGACATTAAACTCCAAGGTTTATGGGCTAAGGTTAAATTAATGATTTTCAGTTGCATTGTGTAGTCAAGCTTATGTGGGATAAGGTGACATGGGTTCACCCCCGGGTACATGTGTGGTAAGATGGAACAGTGATTTGATGGCTTAGAAACAACTCTTGGCACGTTCGAGAACGAACGTATGTTTAAGTGGGGGAGAATGTAATGACCCAACCGGTCATTTTGAGTATTACAACCCCGCTTCCCCCTTTACTGCTCAAATTGTACTTTACAGTTAGTATGTGAATTGCCAGGGTAAATGGTTCGGGTCCGGTGAGGTTTTGGAATGAATTGGAACACTTACTTTCAAGGTTTAAAGCTTAAGTTAAAATAGTGACCGGATGTCGACTTATGTGTAAACGACCCCGGAATAGAGTTTTGATGGTTCCAATAGCTCCGTATGGTGATTTTGGACTTAGGAGCGTGTCCGAAAAATTGTTTTGAGGTACGTAGTGGAATTAGGCTTGAAATACTGAAAGATGAATTTTTGGGAAGTTTGACCGGGGGGTTGACTTTTTGATATCGAGGTCAAAATCCGATTCTGGAAATTTGAATAGGTCCGTAATGTGAAATGTGACTTGTGTGCAAAATTTGAGGTCAATCGGACGTGATTTGATGTGTTTCAGCACAAATTATAGGATTTGAAGTTTCAAAGTTCAATGATTTCGAATTGAGGTGTAATTCATCGTTTCGATGTTGTTAGGTGTGATTTGAGGCCTCGAGTAGGTCCGTGTTATGTTATGGGACTTGTTGATACAATTGGTTGAGGTCCCGGGGGCCTCGGGTGAGTTTCGGACGGTTAACATAACAAAGTTGGACTTAGGGAAATGCTAGAACAGTTGCCTACTGGTGTGATCGCACCTGCGAAGATTTTGATCGCATGTGCGAAGCCGCATGTGCGTAAAACAAGCCACAGAAGCGGCCAAGAGTGGGACTGGGCAGTGCTCGCAGGTGCGAGGAATTTGCCGCATCTGCGAGGCCGCAAGTGCGAAGGCGTTGGCGCAGATGCAGACTGGGGCTGGCGTGAGGCGACCGTAGGTGCGAAGAGTAATGCATAACTGCAAAGCCCGCAGATGTGAGAATAGCGCCGCAGATGCGAGATTTTAGAGGGCCGGCTATTTTCAGCAGGCGTGCATTTTTATCCACAAATGCGGATGTGCAGGTGCGAGCCCAGGCACTGCAGGTGCGGAAATGCCTGGGCAGTGTTTAAAACGAGGGTTCCGAGATATTTTCCCATTTTCGGATTTTAGAGCTCGGATTGGGCGATTTTGGAGAGAAAATTTTTCTCACAACTTGGGGTAAGTGTTCATAACTCCGTTGTGATTATATTCCATGAATTAATCTTCATTTTTGGTGTAAGATTATTGAATCTTCAAGAGAAATAGAAAGAAATTTCTATAACGTCACAAAACGAATTTTTCAAGTTTGAATACCGATTTGGAGTCGGATTTGAGTGAAATTAGTATGGTTGAACTTGTAATCGAATGGGTTGTCATATTTTATGTCTTTCATCAGATTTCGAGACGTGGGCCCCATGGGTGATGTTTGGGGCGTAATTTTGGATTTTATGGAAAATATTAGTATTTTGATATGGAATTAATTCCTATAATTTTTGTGGGTCGAATCAAATTAATTGTTACTAGATTTAAGCCGTTTGGAAGTTGATACATAGAGAATGGAATTTCTGGAGCATTGCTTAACTTGCTCGACATTGGATTCGGCTTGTTCGAGGAAAGTAACTCTTCTAATCTTAGAGTTGAGGGTATGAACTCTGAATATATGTATTTCATAAATTGTTGGGAGGTGACGCACATGCTAGGTGACGGGCGTGTGGGCGTGCACTATAGAAATTGTGACATAATTATTTCTGTGAAATTTTGTAGTTAAATGATCTTGGCATTTTCCATGCGTTTTATGAGTTAAAGAAATTAAGCTGAAAAGCATATTAAAAATCATGATTGAGGTTATGTGCCAATATTATTGGGACCCAAGAGATCATATTGCTGTGAATTATTTATTTTAAATTGAAAATTTATACTCAGTCATATTCATTTCATTGCATATCATAACTCAGTTTTATGACTCTATTTTTGAAGCATATAAATGTTTTGGGCCGAATGCCCTGTTTTACTGAAATGCCCAAGTGACATGAGAGATTTATGACTGAGTGAGTCCGAGGGCCTGATTTGTGAGGAAATAAGGAAAAAGGCTTCAACCTAAGCACAGTGACCTAAAGAGGAAATGGTCTTATAACAACAGTCTCACAACAATATTGTATGTACCCCATAAGAAAGTGGCACCTATCGTGGTTAATGAACGGGAAGAAAAAAAATCAAAAGGTGATATTCAAGATCATATGGGTTGTATGGAATTCCAATATGTGTGGGTACTAAGATAAGCCAAGTATTCATGCAACAAATGGCAGAACGACCATGAAAAGTATTTACTTACATTTAAAGAAAGTTGAGAAGGAACGAAAGGAATTATTCGATCAATGATCCAGAGTTAGTTACATTATGAATGCACTTAAGATTTCAGAGTATTATCCATGAAACATATACGTTAACAATCATACAGTCGTAGAAGACTCCAGTATAAGTTAAAAGAAAGAATTGAGTTCAGGTCATAAACAAATAATTGAATTGTTAGAAGATTGTGTCATGGATATTCCATAGCGTCCATGAAAGACTAAAGTAATAAAAAAATATCATGAGCCGCAGATCGGAATATAGCTTAAGCCTACACAAAGGCTGGTCAGAAGGAAGAGGAAACTAAAGAGTTACATCAACGAAGCAAATCAGGAGTCTGATTATTGGACCCAGAAAATTTTAGACATCATGAATGAGAGCATTGCAAAATCACTCTTAATATCAGAGGTACAAGAGAGATAGTACAACAATCATATTCTATAGCGGCTCTATGACAAAGTCAGTTAGAAGAGTACCAACCTCATAAAAAGTCAATATAAAGCTCTCACCGGATTGTGTATGCACCAGAGGTGCAAGTATTATAATAGAGCTTCAAGCTGTGGATGTGAATTATACCTGTGTGGAAGGGAGGTCATGAAAGAGATAGAAGATGTGATGCGAGATTTTAAGGTAAGTAAGGTAAAGGTGAACAACGTATGAGATACTCAAAGCAGAAGGTTGTGAATAGTCCATACTTAAGATAGAAGGCCAGAAAAGCTGAGACTCAGTATCCAGGAATGATAACGGTATCGTCAGTGGCATATTTTCTGGCCTATGGTTTCTATGTATCAAGAGGTCTAGTTAAAAGAATAAAGAAGAGTTAGAAATGATGTGATATCTCGCTTGATGTTCCAGGATGACATAAGGAAATCTACGATGCAAGTAAGTTGAAGGAAGGTTACGAGTAGTATAAATAGATATATGTAGGTCGCAAGCTAAAGTATGGTAAAGCGACAAGGTTTTAGGAAGACAGGAGTAAGGATAAGAAAGGGTGAGTGAGAAGGTGACGAGAATGGATAAGTCCTTTGGATTAAGCCCATGAAAACAAGAGAGCTGATGGTTTCTCTAAGTTATAGAAATCTCAGTACAGCCTGAATGAACTCAAAAGAGTAATAAGGGTGTAATTGTGATAGATAAAAGATAACGTTTAAACGTTCGATTGAGTAATGATTTGAAAAAAAAGGGGATTTCACGGACGACACATGATTAAAATACCCACGTAAGGTGAATCACATTGGGATGCTATGAAATATGGTTATGGTTGTATGGTATCGCCCCCAGGTGGATCAGGAAAATCACTTCAAATGTTCCTCGATGCAACGTAAGCCCTAATGGCAATATATTACGTAAGAGGTTTCAAGTTATCAGTAGTAGATTGTAGATCAACATTGAGGTGAATCAACAATGGATGGATAAAAGTTACAAAGTATGAGATGAGATTAGACCATCATTCTTAAGATGAACGAAAACGAGAGTAACTTGGAGTTTGGTAGCAGACCTCAGTAACGATAAATCAAAGTAAGAGTTATGGTAGTAAAATCATACAGATGGATAAACGGATCTATGAAATAAGATATAGCAATATTTGTAAGTTTAATAAAGTATCGAGCAAAGAACTTCAGTATACCTATAGATGCTAGAGAGACATCTTATCAAGCTCTGTATATGCTTACAAAGTGAGGCCTATAGATTGGCTAAAAACTGGAGGAAAAAGAAGAGAGAGTCGCATAGGTGCACATACAAGGAAAAAGTCATACATGCTGCACGACAGAAGGTAGCAAGAGTTACGACGTTGGAAGAATTCCAACCACAGACCGTGGTGTGAGAAAGAGGCCTAAAGGGGGGAATGCCCTGGACTTTGGGATTCATTCACAGAACAATTGCCTAGATAGCAAGAGGAGTACTACAGTATTCGCAAGAGCTATGGATTATGAGAATGATAAGTGTATCAGTCAACATTCGAGGATGAATGTTCCAAAGGGGGGAATAATATTACACCCCATATTTTTTGTACGTGAAAGTACACCATGAATAAATTGGTGAAAGCTCAAAAATGAGATGTTACATCCCGCATTTTTGTACGTTAAAGTTTCGTCATAAGGTAATCGACGTAAGTTTGAGAATGAGATTATTTTGGAATTATAAGTATTATGCAATTTCAAACAAGTGATAAGAAATTTCGTGAAGGTGAGATGGTAAGCAAATCAAAGACAATGAGTTTCGTCTATTACATCCCGTATTTTAATATTAGGATGAGTCGTAGTAATCCATATGAGCTTGAAGAGATTAAGGCCGTATATGAAGTTATAGATGTAAGACCACATAAGTTTATTGAAATTCGAAAACGTTATATATTGCCTTGATATTGTACTTTCTTTTAAGAGAAACATTCTTTTGTAAATGTTTGATAAATATTATCAAAAGTTACTAGTATAATATTATTTTATAAGTTTTAGTTAAACACATGATATAAAGAAACTTTTAAATAATATTTTATGTATTATAAGAAAAGAAATTTCTTCCTCATAAGAAAAGTTATGTTTTTATCCTTTTTAGAAAATTTGTCTCATAATAAAAGTTATCCTTACCCATTTTGAGAATTAGTAGTACAAAAATTTATGCTCTTGAAATTTGGATGAAAAAAACATTATTATTATAATTTTATAACATATATTTTCTAGATGTTATGATGTTTATGATATATTAGTATAGTTTAAATTTATAAAGCACTTATGATTTTTTTAAATAGAAATATGATGAGTTGATTATTAAATAATTTTGAAAGTAGAAGACAATGACTTTTAGTTTTCAATTGTATTACTATACATGGATTTGTTGTTTATTTGCACTTACCGTGATGCTTTTAAAGAGGATTAAGGGGATAGGGAATCTAATTTATATTTCTAAGTAGGTCCCACCTAATAAAGGGACATTCTTATCAATATTTGGATAAGGAAAAGATATTTGTTAAAGGTGCTATATACGTGTGTGATATTGGAATCACTTTCTATGACTCATCCCTCCAAAGATTATTAAATTAGGTGGGAAAGTGGGCCTTACATGTGCTTTACACTACTACTAAGACACAAATAACGTACAGATATGCTAAGAAGGGAAACAACTTGAAAGTGATAATCTTCTGTAACTAGAAAATTTCCTTAGAAGGAAAATTTTGCAATGAACCAAGAATGGCAACAACGAAGACATCCTTGCTGTTTAAGGAGTGAAATTATCTACTAGTTTTAATAATTAAAGAATCTGATTCTTTTTCACTTATTGAGATTATGTGTGGAGAAGGCCAAGTTCATCGCCTTTGATAAAACCGTCACTAAAGGTATGTTAAGGTTATCCCTTCTTTCTTTTGTCATGATCCAAATGATACAAACGAAACGAGCAAAATACGCAACTTTCATAATTGACTCTATTCATAAAAATACTAGGGGTGTCTATATTCTTGATCCCCCATATGAATTATTATTATATCCTCTATTCATGGGTCTCAGAAAAATACGTATTTGATAAAGTTTGTCCAAAAGGTATATTGATTTTATGATATTCGAGAAATCTTATCAACGTATTTCTTATGCATTTCATGCATTTATACATGTACATTGACCCATGACCAGAAGGCGTTATATACGCGTATATTATATGTATATGGGATATGGGAAAAGGTTACGATATTATATATGCACCATCACCTGATCAGCTGGTATACGTTGATGATTTTGCCCACAATGGCTGAGATGATATGATGGGATGCCCTCAGAGGCTTGATGATGTTATGTACTCATATACCTATGCATGGTATGATATTTATACGCACATGCATGATATTATAAATTTTCATGATTCACAGAGCCATTCAGAATTAACTGTTGAATTCTTTACTCCATGCTTCTTTCATGTCTTTTATATACTACTGTCATGCCTTACATACTCGGTACTTTATTTGTACTGACATCCCTTTTGCCTGGGGACACTGCGTTTCATGCCAGCAGGTCCCGATAGACAGGTTGAGAGTTCTCCTAGTAGGCTATCGGCTCAGCAAAAGGTGTTTGTGTACTCCACTTGCTCCGGAGTTGCCTATTTGGTCAGTATGATTTGAATATGTATTGTTTGGTATAGCGGGGCTCTGTTCCGACCTTTATGATATTTATGTACTCTTAGAGGTTTGTAGACAAATGTCATGTATACTAATACTGGTATGGCCTTATAGGCTAGTACGACATATGTATAAGTTGGTATTACACGCTGTATTCTACTTATCTCACGACAGCTTCTCCGGCTCAGTTATCTATGATAGTATGATACGAAAAGATATATCATGTTGGTACTCGGTTGAGTAAGGTACTGGGTACCCGTCGCAGCCCATCGGTTTGGGTCGTGACATAAAATCTCTCTTCGGGTCCTTATACTTGTTAAGTTGAACCCGAGTAAAAACTTTGTTGCCGGAACTATATTTTCGTTTAACTTTGCTTGCTCGAAAACTCTCTATTGTATGATATTGATTGAACTACCTAGATCAACCAACACACATTTAATTTTAAAATCTAAGACATTAAGAGATATTACCAGAGCATCGTTGTGCGGTAGAAGAAGTTCATCAGCATCATCTTATGTGAAAGTGATATTATCTTCTGAAGCTATTTGGATCCTTTTGCCATGAGTTACCGATATCTTTGTCTTCGTTTCTACTGAAAATGTCACCCCATTTACCTTGTCACCACTAAAAACCGTGTTTATCATTATACGAGGTGAACCTGCAGCCGGTTTAGATAGCTCCCCAAGTGTTTTGATTTTTTCCATAATTATTTTTGGCCTGATCACTTAGAAATTCTCTAAGGTGACCATTCTTCAGCAACACTACAACCTCTTCACGAAGGCGCCGTCAGTCCCCAGTGTTGTGACCATATGTTCCATGGAACTCACACCATAGATTAGGATCCCTTTGACTAGGATCTGATCGAATAGATTTCAAAAACCTTGCCTCCTTAATGTTTCTCATAGCCGACGCCAACTCTACTAAACTGATGTTAAAGATGTAGTCGGATAACTAGGGATACACTGAATCTTGGGACCCCAATGCTTCTTTATGCTGTAAAGTTCTGCTACTCCGACCACTATCCATTCTTATATCGGAAGCAAGCTTATGCGATGAATGAAAACCTTTACTTCCCCGCCCATCGAGCCTTTTATAAGGCTAAAAGCAACCTCTGGAAGATCTCTGATCTGCATCAACATCAGGTTTAAACCTTTCATGATTCTGGTCATTCATGATTCTGATCATGATTACGTCCTTTGGAAGACACAGAGGAACTCATTTGATCATCTTCAATTCTAATATTTGACTCATAGCGATTGTGGACATCTGCCCATGTGGTTGCCTGAAATTCTAACAAGCTTTCCTTCAATTTCTTAGAGGCATCAGAGCTCAATGGGTTGAGACCCTTTGTAAATGCTTCAGCTTCCCACTCATCCGGTACTGCCAGCAATAACATCTTTTCCTTCTAAAACGGGATCACGAACTCTCGCAATAGTTCAGATTCTCCTTGGGCTATTATGAATATATCTGCCTTTCTTGCATGGAATTTTCTTGCCCCAGCATGAGCTTTAATAGAAGAATCTGCAAGCATTTTAAAAGAATCAATGAAATGCTCAGGGAAAAAAGAATACCAAGTTAAACTACCCTTCGTCGGGGTTTCACCAATTGATTTCAACAAGACAGATTCGATCTCGTGCTGGGGCAAGCCATTTCCCTTTACAGCTAGCTGGGTCCAAATGCACATGCAAGTATACGTGGTCAAAAAGTAATAAAGTAATAAAAAAGTATCATTCCCACGAAAATTTATGATCAACTATTGTCCAATCTAAACTATTTATAAATTTATTGCCCAAGTGATTGTGAAGAAAATGATTGAATAAAATAAGATCGCAAGTAAAGCAAACAAACACTTAGATAGAATTCAATGAGATGGAAATATTCCAGAGTTATCCGATTAATGTCTCTCCTATTGCGTTCTTCCAATTGATTTAATCACTTGATTTATCTATTTGTTGATTAGCAGGGTTTATTTTGCTCGCGAAGTTCTTTCGACATTTCGCTCACCTATTCAAGCCAACCTAAGACTATATGTCTATAAAATCAGAATTAACAAGAACTCATGTGTATTTCCTGCAAAAATAACCAAGTAAGGCAACTAGAATATGTGTATCCTAGTCGCGAACTATTCTTCGATTTCCGGATTTAAGAACTTACTCTATTCAATCTTATATGCAACATATAGTTCCCACTTTCAAGTACAACTATAGATTCATCGGTAGTAACTCTATTGTTAGATATGCAATACAATAATTATGTGCAACATTGAATAAACAAATTAATATGATAAAATCAAGCAATATTATCAATCGTCAAACTACAATAGTCAATAACAACCCATGACCCCAGAATAATGAGGTTTTTAGCCACTCATGTTCATGACAATACTTAAAATATTATTTTTAAACATAAAAGCTATGAACCTAGATTGAATATGGAAGAATGATGAATTATGTGCTCTATTCGTGTTCCTTTGCTTTTGCTTGCCTCCAAAATTGACCCCCCTTCACTAATCTCGTTTATGGGATATTTATAGGTTAGGGTCGGAGTCCCCAAGACCAAATCCAAGTAGGAAATATTTAATGCACGGACTAGGAAAGGACCAGGCCTTAGAGCTCGCGAGGCCTAGTGTGCAGCGCGCCCTGGAGTGGGCGACGCCTATTGTATCAGCCGGTGTATCGCTCCTAGTGTTATTTTTGTGTATCTTTGTCATCCTTGTGTGCAACCTTTATGGATTTCCCTCCTCCAACGCTCTTACACATAAAAATGTCACAACTAAGCTCAAACGTCACACATTTGATCATTAAAACATTAAAATGTAAGGTAAGAAATGCACGAAAAATATACATTTATATCCAAACATCACTACCCCACACTTAAATGTTGCTCGTCCTCGAGTAAACCAACATATTACACTATTCTTGAGCACTTTACATTTACACAATCGAAGCACACTACAACAATGATCACAGTTGATAGTAACAAATAAGCTAGAGCATATGCAATTACCAACACTTCCCTTTCTTATGCCATTCTCTAAAGGAATTATTCACAACTAAGACAACATGCTCATAACAATCCTATCCTAAAAAATTGACTCAATATCACCATGCACTTATGTCTTGAACACTCAACATCGTAGAGAAGTCTAATAATGTTACCTATCCCTCGTGAAACCATGTGCCCTCATAATACGAACAAGAGATTAAGTTGAATCCACACATTCTAATCTCATGATCAAATATAATTCTAAGACTTACATATAACGAAGAAAATTTCTCACTCTCACAAAGAAGTCACATGCATACAATTGGTACCATAGGGTTGTCCTTTACGTAAATCTCTACTAATGTAGGCTCGCTCGATCTAAAATCAATTAGGACTTTTTTATGGTTGTAATGTGGGCTAAGAGCCGGGTAGGATATATTTAGGATTAGTGATTCACCCTCCTAAACACTTTAACTCATCACATAATAAACTTTAAGCACAAATTCTTCAATCCACTTCAATTTCACAAACAAGATCACTCCCTATAAATATGCCCTCTTTCTTTAAGCACTATTTTACTTATACCCCACTAGAAAGAACAAGTCAACCATTTATTCACCTGTATTTTTCCTTCTTTTCTTTTTCTTCATATTTTTCTTTCTTCTTTTTTTTTTCTTTTTTAATTTTCGCTAGTGGTGTATTATTTTATAAAATAAGTGCACCTTTTTTTTCTTTCACTGGTTCCACTCAAAATCCACCCCACATTTATTCCTTACTTCTTCTAGCGCTCATTTCACATTTAAAGTGCTTTCAGAGGTAACAAGATCAAAATAATGTCAATTAAGAATAAAAGGGATATGGGCTAGTGATGTGGGTACAAAATAAAAGTCTATTGGTTAAAATGGATTTACTAGGGATATATTTTATTTGTGGTAAGCATTAAGCTCAAATGGATCAAAGAAAGTCTAAAATCATTCTTCAAATCGAGCATCACCTCACATTTTGCTTCAACTCACATATTGGGTAAGTTCTAGACTCAATTACAAAAACATGGACTACACAAAATCTCACTTTACACATGGCACATGACTCACTAAGGACAGTCTTATTTCGACTCTCAAACTATGCGAGTATTCACAGAGCCACATGATATTAAGCATTAAGCACAAAGTGAATATAAGTCAAGCAAAAGAGACATAGACAACACAAGACATGTTATCCAATATATAAAGGCATCATTCTCAATTTCAAACATAGGGAAGATACTCCACATTCCAAAACCTAAATATGCTACTATCAAACAATATAAAGGCGCCTAGCAATTACATCATTCTTCCTCCTTTTATTTCCTATATCCCAATCTACTTTAAAAATAAAAACTACTACCCGATTCAAATTACATCCCATAAAAAATAACCAAGGCACAAAAAAAAATCACGGGGGATTATTACTATCTAATGGAAAATAAAAGATATGTTTTTGGATTTTTCTGTTTTTCAAATTTTTTTTGTTAGACTTTAATCCCTCAAGAACATTTCCTAAGAGATCCATCGTCGGGAAAAGTCTAAATTTTCTAATAATTTTTTTCTGTATTTTATAATTTTTTATTACTTAATTCCAAATAGAAAACAAAAGTCTCAATAAAAATAAGAAACTAACAAATACTAATATGTTAATGCACAATCCACAGAGAATTTCCCACCCCACACTTAAAGTATGCAATGTCCTCAGTGCATATAAAAGCAATTAAAACTCGGAAGGGTGGTAAGAAAACTCCCTGGTCATTCTTCGTGATCATCCTTATCAGCTCAACATGTGGTCGTAATGACCCCACACTTAATATCTCAACACACGGTCCTTCAACCAAATTAAGGTTACTCGGACATCACCTTTCACAATTTAAGCACGTTAGCACCGCACTCTGGCTACGGTGAGCCACCCCACACTTACAATTTCATATTAATTAAGCTCACAATCTACTAGTGTATCAATCTTGGAGACTTGGGCTCCATTTGGGAAAAATCTTGCCTTTGAGGCATGCTAACAATATTTAGCGTGCACTAGTTAGATGTAAGCTCTTGAATGGGTGAGGTATTGCCTCACCCTCCTAAATCGGCTTGGGATTTCGAGTATACACACTCATGTAATTAACAATCATGTTCCTATGGGGTTCATGGGAGTGTGTGTGCTAGTGTAGGAATGGGTGAACTGAGGACAAAAGAAGAGAAAGCGAAAACTTACCTGGGCGCCGCGAGCTTGGACGCGAGGTCCACTACGCGGCAGAGTGGGCGAAGCCCAGTGTGGGACGAGATCCAAGCCTGACGACGACCAGTGTGGGGTGAGATCCAAGCCTAGCGATGCCCAGTGTGGGGTGAGCTTGACCACGTGATGGGCTGGGCGGCACCTAGATTATGGAGATATCCTTCGTGGTTTGAACTCCGTTATCAACTTATTTGACCTCCCATCATGCTCCCGTACCTATTCAAACACTAAAACTCAACCAAAAACGCGTTAGTATCTACAAATCAAAAAAGAAGAATCTAATTAAGCTAAATAAACTATGAATTGGGTTGCCTCCCATGAAGCGCCTTAGTTAACGTCATGACATGACGTTTACAACATCATAATGGGTTGCCTCCCATGAAGCACCCAAATATTGTTTAACTCTTTGCTCTTTGAGAAACAAACGTGTCACCATGTACGAGATCCCTAAGTTCCAGATCTCCATTCCTTGTAGTACAAACTACCTCAAATGGAACACACCATCAGGGCTGGAGCTTTCCAGGGTCGAGCTTCAATCTTGACTAATGCACAAGCACGTATTGACCTGACTCAAACTCACAATGTGTCAGGTTCTTGTCACGCAACGTCTTTATCTTGCCCTTACATAATTTTACATCTTCAATCAACTGAAGCTTTTCATGCTCACTTCTCTTTCCGATGGCATCAACTCTCATATCAACCCCAGGCTCCATTACCTTTGGTTCAATCACCGAAATCATGCACAAGTCCTCGTAATGCTTGGGCAGGTTGAGCGCCTTGTACACATTAAATGTAACTTCTTCACATGCACTCTCATCTTTAGCTTGCCTTACCTTACATCAATAAGTGATCCTCAAGTGGCTAAGAATGGTCGGCCCAAAATAATTAAAACTTCCTTATCGGCCATGTAGTTAAGAATAATAAAATTAGCGGGAAAGATGAACTTACCCACCCGCACCAGCACATTTTCAATTATTCCTTCAGGCACTGGTAATGACCGATTCGCTAAATGTAGAGTTATAGTGGCATCCCTAGGTGATCCTAATTCGAGCTGCTTGAAAACAGATAAAGGCATCAAATTAATGCTCGCTCCCAGATCGCACAAGGCTCTACCATCCTCGTGTTTTCCATTTGCGAAGGGAATTATGAAACAACCTGGATTCTTCAACTTAGCCGTGAGCTTATTCTGTACTCTAGCACTGCACTCCTCAGAAAGTGCAACCGTTTCAAACTCTGTCAATCTTCTTTTATTGGCCACGATGTCTCTCAAGTACTTGGCATATTTAGGAACTTCTTGCAACACTTCTATCAAAGGTAGATTCACCCGCACCTGGCTCAACATATCTAAGAACCTTTTGTACTTGGACACATCTTTCGACTTTTGCAACCTTTGAGGAAAAGGCATTGGTGGACTTACCTCTACCTCTTGCATGTGTTCAACATCTTTCTTTTCAGCTTCTACCTCTGTTTGAGGTACCAATCTTTCAAAAACTTCTTTGGGCACATATTTTCTAGGTGGCATCTCCTCCAATGCTTTCCCACTTCCTAGATTAATTGCTTGTACCTATTCAATGGGATTTTTCTCAGTATCACTTGGGAGTGCTCCAGTAGGTTGGGTATTTTGTTGTACAGGTAACTGCCCAATTTGCCTTTCTAAATTTCGAAAATCAGTCCTCAACTACTGGTTGTCAATTAATAGCTTTTTCAACATATCATTGGTGCTTTCTTCTACATGTTGTGGTGGCTTTTTGGGCTGATTTTAGTTCCCTTGAGGCATGTATTGATTTGAGTGGCCTGGTTTCCACCCCATGAGAAATTCGGGTGATTCCTCCAGTTGGGATTATAGGTGCTCTTGTATTGCGATTTTGGTTCATTGGGCCTCTACTTTTCCAGCCCAAATAATAAATAGATTCTGGATTTACTGGACATTGGTCACTCGTGTGACCTTCTCCATAAATTTCAGAACATGTAGACATTTATTACACTTACTACATCTACTGTGCTTGTTGCATCGTCATCTTATTTAACTGATTGGCTAACTTTGCTACATCAGCTCTCATGGTTGAGATATCATTAACAATAGCACCTGTTGCTTTCTGTTTAAGTACACTTTATGGTTCCCCGTCTTTTTGCCAATTGTTATCGTTAGCCGTGAAAATGTTCAGCAATATCTAGATTTCAGTATACGACCTAACCATGCAACTACCTCCACAGGCCGAATCAAGATTCATCTTGGATGCTTCATCTAAACAATAAAAATTGAAATCTAGGACTTCATCAGTCTGACAGTGGTATGGGAAATCTCTGAGTAGCTTTTTTATATCTCTCCCTGACGTGACGTAGAGTCTCGCCATCTTTTTATTGAAACCCCAAAATTTGACTTCTTGTTGACTTTGTTTTCTTTGTGGGAAAGAATTTAATAAGGAATTTCCATGCTAGATCATCCCATGTTCGGATTGAGTTTGCTGACTCTTTGTTCAACTACTCTTTTTCTTCCCCTAACAAAGAAAAGGGAAACAAAGTCAGTCTGACATAGTCCATAGGGACGTTCAGATAGTTGTATGTATCCGTAATCTCCAAAATATTCTGTATGCGCCTCTGCGGATCTTCACTCAGCAATCCCACAAATTATCTTATGGATTGGATCAATTGCATCGTGTACTATTTCAACTCAAAGTGCCCAGTTATATCAGGCTTCACGATAGTCTGAGTCATGTTCATGAGACTAGGCCTTGCAGCCTCAATCACTGGTCTCTTATTATTCTCTGCAATTTTCATTAGCTGTGGTTGGACTAAAATGCCCAACTCTGCAGTTCTTGCTCTTTCTTCCGCCTCCCTCCTTAACCTGTGGAGGAGTTTTTCGGGTTCAGGGTCAAAAGGTGGAGGAGTTCAAAATGTTACTTCTTCTTGCCATTCAATATGAAAACATGTAGAGTTAGAAATAACAAAACAAATTAAATGTCACGACCCAAAATCACACATGTCGTGATGGCGCCTAACGCAGTACTAGGCAAGCCGACAATCACAAATAACCACGCATCTTTAACTTGAAAACATAATGAAATAAGCTTAATAGTGAAAATCTCATAAATAACTGATAAGAAAATACCGTGACTCAATACAAAATCCCCCAAAATTCGGGTGTCACTGAGTACATGAGCATCTATATGACAAAACAGTCTAATTACTAAAACAACTGTTTAGAAAGATAGAACAGTGCAAATAAACCAAAAATAAGGAGAGTCAAGGTCTGCGGACGCCAAGACAGCTACCTCAATAGTCTCCAACAGATAAAGCTCCAAAGCTAGCAACCATCGTGCCCAAAAGTACATAGATCTGGACACGAAGTGCAGAGTGTAGTATGAGTACAACCGACCCAATGTACTCAATAAGTAATAAGACTAACCTTGGGTTGAAAGCAGTGACGATCTCAAATAGGTACAGTCCAAATACAAATTTTAACAATACAAAAATGAAGACATGCATTCAAGTTTAATAGTTTAAGTTCAACACAGATAAAATATGTCAAGTGTGACTAACATGAGGAATGTTACATCTCTATATCTATATGTCAAATTATGTGTGCCAATTGTAATGAACACAGTGATCAAGTCATATGCATACTTGATAAGTGGTGATTTTGACTACTTATTAGCGCCTTTTAGCTTTCGTTTTAGTCCAAAAGCGTTTAGTTGTCTTCCCGAAAACTGATGAAATGTGCTTAATTGCAAGAATATTGGAAGATGAAATCTCGAGATGAAATCCAACTCAAGAAAGAGTAATCTGAACTCAAGGACAAAAAAGGCACAAAAGCTCAATTGTTCGGACCGCAGAATATCATCTCCGGCCGCAGGTTATGAAGGAATTTCCATCAAAGACTAGTGCAAAGTGTGGTCTACACATGAATTGTGCGGCCGCAAAAGCTAAGCCATAAGCAAAGTTCAGAGAAGATGCATTCCAAGTCTCCCAGAAGTGCGGACCACACAACAATTGTATGGCCGCAGAAGAAGAACTATGCGACCGCAGATACAATTGTACGGACCGCAGAAAGAATGCATTGCGGCCGCGGTTCATAATTATGCGGCCGCAGACTTCCAATCCTGTCAAGCTGAAGAAAAGGGCGGACAACACATGGAATTGTGCGGCCGCAGAACTTCTGAAAGGGCATTTTTGTCCGAAATTTCCAGCCCTGTGTAAATAGGCAAATTTCACATTTTTAGGTTAACTTTTGACATCAGCTGCTACAGTAGCCATTTCCTTTTACTCTTTTTAGTAGTTTTTCATATTTTGAGCTATTTGAACATAGATGTTATCATTTTAATTAGCAATATGAGTTTAATTATCATTTCTTCTTCTTTTTCTTCCACTTCAAGCATGAGTAGCTAGATTTGCATTAGGGTTGTCACCCAACCCTAGTGTGTAAACTTAATGGGTGTTTAATTTAATACTTGTTTATGGTTGGGTGTTTATTATTTAGCCTTGTTCTTGCTTTTATTTGTGAAATTAATGGTTGCAAACATTAGTTCATGCCTATTGACTTGGTCTCTACTTGAGAAAGAGAGACTTAGTCTAGGAAAACTTGGCTAACAAGAAATAGGGTCAATCGAGAGATTGACAATCCCAATTAAAGGGTTGAATCTAGAGATAGAAATAACCCGACTTGAGCTTTCTATCAACCCTTTTGTTCAATACCCATTTGGAATTGAGAAAGCCAAATTGGGCAAATTCACTCTTTGACCGAGAGGTATTGAGTGAGTAATTGAGTGTTAATATCTATAATACACCCCGACCAATAAAATAAGCTTTAAAGTTTATATCCTATTAGGAAAACACCTAGGTGAAGGTCATAGCCCTAGGCCTTTTTACAAAATTTGAAAAACAACAAAAACAATTTCCTAATTTTATTTCTTAAATTGCAATCGTAGTTTAATTTAGACTTTAAAACAACCCAATTTTGTGGAAGTGTAAATTTAGATATACAAACTCACGCGCTACAATATATACTACTAACTCCAATACGTAAAGCTCCCTGCGAATTCAACCCCGACTCTTGTTGGGTATTATTATTACATCGACCATTTTCATAACCTCGAATTGAGGTGTGAACTTGGACGAGATCAATTTTTGGCGCCGTTACCGGGGAGCTAAAAACGGTGTTAGCTATATATTTAGATGTGTTTTTGGGATATCTTCTTTTCCTTCCTTGTTACTAACATGTTGAGAAATTATAGGTGCAATCATGGCAAACAATGAGCTCGAACATTTACCTTTGGGGGATGTGGATGTTGAGGATGATCAAATGGATGAGGTCCCTTTTAAAAACCTCAAGCCAATAAATGATACCAACCGCCTCATGACATTGTGCCCGTTCCAACCCCACATCCACCACGAGCGGCTCCACACCGGGTGTTACCGAATGAAGGGTATGCAAGTGCTATAGTCCCTCCCCGTATTAGGGCGGAAAACTTCCAAATGACCAACGTGATGCTCACTTTGCTCGAGCAACGAGGGTTCTTCACCGGCGCACCGGGTCAAAATGCATATAAAAACTTAAAGGGGTTCGTCGATACATGTTGGGGGAGCAAACAAACAAATGTCTCCGAGGATGCTTTGAGGCTAAGGATATTTTCCTTATCTCTACGAGGGAAAGCTTTAGATTGGTTGGAACGCTTGCCAAATCATTCCATTCATACTTGGGATGAACTAGCAGAGAAATTTATTTCTAAGTACTTCTCTCTCGGGCACATGGCTATTCTTCGGGATGAAATTCTAGCATTCAAACAAGAGCCCAATGAACCACTGCACAAGATATGGGAAAGGTATAGAACAATGGTTAAAGAATGCCCCAACAATGATATGACGGAGAATATGATTCAACAAACTTTCTACCGGGGGATCAATACAACCAACCTATGTGTAGTGAATCAACTTGCCGGTGGGAACTTCATGACTATGCCTTGTGCGGAGGCATGTGATATCTTGGATGCGATGGCAGATACTTCATCGGCGTGGCAATCTCGGGCTAATGTTCCACAAGGTGACCCCAATGTGGTTCACCTTCACAAAGAATTGCATGACCATGGGCAAGCCATAACCGAGTTGACTACCACTATGAACCAATCGGAAAAGGCTCAACTTCAACAAGTGCAAAGCCCGAGGCAAGTCAATTCAATGGAGGGAGTAAATATGATGGTGATCAAGCGAAGAACAAGAAGTCCACAAGTGCAACAAAGAGTGGACAATTTTGTGCAAGATGATAAAGGATTTGATCAAGATGATTATTATAATGACCAAGAGGAATAGGTACAATATGTGAAAAACTTTCAAGGACAAAGAAACAACTTCCAAGGCTCTAGTTAACAAAAATGTAGACCTTCAAATAATCAAGGCAATTGGAATTCTAACAACTAAGGTAATTGGAATAGTGGAAGCAATCAAGGCAATTGGAATAACAACAATCAAGGCAATTAGAGTAGAAGCAATAATCAAGAGAATTGGCATAACAGTAATAACCAAGGAAATTGGGGAGGCAACAATCAAGGCGGGTGGAATAACAATTAAGGAAATCGAGGGTTGGGTGTTCAAAGGCCCCCGATGTATCAACAACCGAGCAACCCATCTCCATATCCTTCCCATGGTCCTAGTTTATCCAACAATGAAATGGGCCGTATTGAGAACATGTTAAAACAAATTATGGAGAAGAATGCCGATTCTGATGCCCAACTTGCTTCACACAACACATCGATCCGCAATCTAGAAGTGAAAATGGGTCAAATCTGTCAAGCTTCAAATTCTCGTCCTAAAGGGGCACTACCAAGTGACACGGTGGTGAACCCAAAGGGTGGGAACAATATGGGGCATGCCATGGCCGTTAATACAAGGAGTGAAAGAGGTGAGAATGCACCCACCTCAAGTCAAAGGCCAATTGTAGATAATGGGCAAGTGGTAGAAGAAGAGGAGATCTCCAGCAATATGGTACAACAAATGATGAAGTGCGAATTGATATAGATGACATAGTGGAAGAGACTCAAGAGGATGTGAACCCATCTAGGGATCATATGATTGACATACTGGAACTGGTAGTACAAAAAGCTAAGGCATCATTGCCTAAGCCACCTCCTCCATATCCTCAAAGGCTCGCCAATAAAAATGGCGAGAATTAATTCAAAAAGTTCATTGATATGATGAAGAGTCTCTCGATAAATGTGTCATTAGTTCAAGCGTTGGAGCAAATGCCCAGATATGAAAAGTTTATGAAGGACTTGGTGACAAAGAAGCGGTCGATGAATTTTGAAACTATTAAAGTCACTCACCAAGTGAGTGCAATTGTGCATTCGATGGATCCTAAATTGGAAGACCACGGGGGGTTCACAATCCCTTGTACTATTGGAACTGCCAAATTTTCCAAAGCCCTTTTTGATATTGGGGCGAGTATCAATTTGATGCCCTATTCTGTTTTCAAGACCTTGGGAATTGGGCAACCAAGACCCACATCTATGAGATTACAAATGACCGATCGTACAATGAAGAGACCGTTGGGGGTGATCGAAGATGTATTGGTTCGTGTTGGCAAGTTCATTCTCCCAGCAGATTTTGTTATTCTTGATTGTGAAGTGGACTATGAGGTGCCGATTATATTTGGAAGAAATTTCCTTGCTACGGGGAAGGCTCTTGTTGATGTGGAAGTTGGAGAAATCACTTTCCGGGTGGGTGATAAAACGGTGGTGTTCCACGTGTGCAAATCTATGAGGCAACCGAATAGCAATGAAGTGTGTTCTTTCGTGGACTTGGTGACCGATGTGATTATTGATGATACAAGTGCCACGATTAATGTGGGTGATATGTTGGAGGCCGTCTTGCTCAATTTTGATGATGACTAGATGGATGGCTTCATGGAATGTGTTAATTCTTTGCAAGGAATGGGGTCGTACAACTATGCACCCCGGAAACTTTCCTTGGATCTTGAGAATAGGAAAACTCCCCCTATAAAGCCTTCAATTGAAGAGCCTCCTATCTTGGAGTTGAAGCCATTGCCTCCACATCTTGGGTATCAATTCCTTGGCCCTTGTTCTACTTTACAGGCTATTCTTTCCTCTTGTTTAACTAACGTGCATGTTGACTCTACATTGGCGGTGCTCCACAAGAGGAAGAAAGCTATTGGGTAGACTTTGGCGGATATTCGGGGAATAAGTCCCTCATTTTGCATGCACAAGATTAACTTGGAGGAAGATGCCAAAACCTCCATTGAACATCAGAAGAGACTCAATAAATCCATGCAAGACGTGGTCAAAAAGGAAATTATCAAATGGTTGGATGCCGGGGTGGTCTACCCTATTTCCGACAGTTCTTGGACTTCTATGGTGCAATGTGTCCCGAAAAAGAGGGGCATAACAGTGGTCACCAATGATAAGAACAAGTTGAGTCCCACAAGAACGGTGATCGGGTGGAGAGTGTGTATGGACTATCGGAAGGTAAACGAAGTCACGAAAAAAGACCATTTTCCACTTCCCTTCCTTGACCTAATGCTTGATAGGTTGGCTAGTCATGCTCTCTATTTCTTTCTAGATGGATATTCGGGCTACAACCAAATCCTTATAGCCCCGGAAGATCAAGATAAAACAACTTTCACTTGTCCCTATGGCACTTTCGCTTTAAAGAGGATGCCATTTGGCTTATGCAATGCACCGATGACTTTTTAACGGTGTATGATGGCGATCTTTACGGATAGGGTAGAAGACTATCTTGTAGTCTTCATGGATGATTTCTCGGTAGTCGGGGATTCCTTTGATGATTGCCCGGCAAATTTGGATAAAGTATTGGCAAGGTGTGAAGAAACGAACTTGGTGCTAAATTAGGAGAAATGCCATTTCATGGTCGAGGAAGGCATTGTCCTTGGCCATAAAATTTCAAAGAATGGCATAGAGGTCGAGGCGAACATAGAGGTGATTTCTAAACTTCCACCTCCAACTTTAGTGAAAGGCGTGAGAAGTTTCTTAGGTCATACGGGGTTCTACTGGCGCTTCATAAAGGATTTTTCTAAAGTGGTGAACCCATTGTGCAAGCTCTTATAGAAAGATGCTAAGTTTCACATCAATGATGATTGCATGAGAGCTTTTGGATTGCTAAAGTTCAAGTTGACAACAACTCCCATTATCACCGCTCCTAATTGGAGTATTCCTTTTGAGCTCATGTGCGATGCTAGTGATGTAGTGGTTGGGGAAATTTTGGGGCAACGTATCAACAATATTTTTCATCCAGTCTACTATGCTAGTAAGGCCATGAATGATGCCCAAGTTAATTACACCGTTACTGAAAAAGAGCTCCTTGCCATTGTGTTTGCAATTGAGAAATTCCGCCCATACTTGATGGGTGCAAAGGTTATTGTTCATACAGATCATGCGGCATTTCGCTATCTTATGAACATAAAAGATTCAAAAGCTAGGTTGATGAGATGGGTGCTATAGTTTTAAGAGTTTGATATTGACATCCAAGATCAAAAAGGGAGTGAAAATCAAGTGGAGGACCACTTGTCTCGTTTGGAGGAGGAGGGGAGGCCGCATGATGACCTTGAAATCAATGACTCCTTCCCCGACGAGCAACTATTGGCTATTTCAATGAAGGAGGTGTCGTGGTTCCCCGATCTAGAAACTTTCTTGTGTGTGGAATCATCCCGAATGAGTTCTCTTCAAATCAAAGGAAGAAGCTCAAATAGGATTGTCAAGATTATTATTGGGACGAGCCTTACCTCTTCAGGATTTGCACAGATGGGGTAATTAGAAGATATGTACCGGATGAAGAGCAAATTGTTATTTTTGAGGCTTGCCATTCTTCTCCTTATGGTGGTCACCATGGCGGAGCAAGAACATCGGCCACAGTGCTAAAGTTGTTGTTTCTATTGGCCTACTCTTTACAAAGATGCAAGTGATATGGTGAAGCGATGTTATGAATGCCAACAGGACGGTGGAATCTCGAAGAAAAATGATATGCCTCTCACTACCATTTTGGAGATTAATATCTTTGATATGTGGGGTATTGACTTCATGGGTCCTTTTGTGAGTTCTTGTGGAAACACCTACATCTTAGTTGCAGTTGATTATGTGTCTAAATGGGTGGAGGATGTTTCTCTACCCAACAATGAAGCGAGGAGTGTGGTGGCATTCTTGAAGAAGAATATTTTCACAAGATTTGGTACCCCGCGGGCTGTCATAAGCGATGAGGGTCGCATTTTTGCAACAAGGCTTTTGACACTTTTCTTGGCAAGTATGTTGTCACTCATAATGTTATGACTCCCTGTCATCCACAAGCTAGCGATCAAGTAGAAGTCTCCAACCGTGAGATAAAGAGTAGCTTGTCCAAAACAATGAATGCTAACCGGACGAATTGGTCAAAGCAACTTGATGATACACTATGGGCTTATCATACAGCATTCAAAACTCCTATCGGGATGTCTCCATACCGATTGGTATTTGTCAAAGCTTGTGATCTTCCGGTGGAACTTGAGCACAAATCCATGTGGCTTTAAAGAAATTGAATCTTGATTGGGATGCAACCGCTAATTTGCGGGTTGCACATTTAAATGAATTGGATGAGTTCCGGTACCATGCATATGCAAGTTCGTCCTTGTACAAAGAGAATATGAAGTACCTTTATGAAAAATACATCCGAAACAAGGAGTTCAAGGTGGGCGATCTTGTTTTGTTGTTCAACTCACGATTGAAGATGTTTCCCTGAAAGCTGAAATCTAAATGTTTCCCTGAAAGCTGAAATCCATGTGGGCTTTTGGTACATTGGACTTTAAGAACAAAAATGATGAGGTATTCCGAGTCAATGATCATCGAGTAAAGCATAATTTGGGACAAGTTGATGATGGCCACATGGTGGCAGTTATTCATTTGAAGTGATGGTAATCTGCGTCGTGCCGCGACGTTAAATCTAATGCTTCTTGGGAGGCAACTCATGTTTTATTTTTCTTTTTCTTTTCTTCTTTTGTAGATAAGTGTTATTTGTGTGCTAACTGGATTTGAAGTGTGTTGTAGGAATGAGTGTGATTTACAGAAACTGTGCTCAAAAAATTAGCTAAGTGTGGAAAAATTGCGGACCGTATGTGTATTGTGTGGACCGCACAATTGTGATTGCTACATCAGAAGGGAACTGCAGCCAGACAATTACAGTGTGGACCACACAAATTGAGATGGGAAATTGCAAACTCTCTGAAGTTTGGTCTGTCAAAGAAATAGACAAAGTGCAGCCGCACCATAAATTCTGCGGACCACACCAAAACTCTACGGCCACACTGCTAATTCTGCGGACCGTAGATCAGCAAGGGCATTTCAGCCCTCAGGTAACAGAGTGCGGATCGCAGAAGGAATTTTGCGGCCGCACTTATCCCTTGTCCCTCAAGTCTGACCGTCCAAGTATAAATAGTAACCTTAGGGCTATTGTACATTTTTTCCCTCTCTGAGCACTCTAAATTCTACAACTTTGAAATCATCTGTTCAATCTACTGTCACACTAAATCCACATATGTGATGACTCATCTACATTACTTCATATCTGGTATGATTCCATTACTCATAGAATTTTTCACTTTTAGGTTGTTTTAGGCCATTTGTCAATAGATTTTAATTTTACTACCATGTGGGGTTTAAATTGTGTTGGGTTAACTGATAGTTGCTCTATGGGGAATGGGTAATTTTTTTTTCATGCCTAAGTATTCATAGCATGTCAAATTTGTGCAAAATTTTGTAAACCCTAGGAGTCTGATCAATTTTGGTTTGAGATCTGCGGTAGCACAAGAGCAGTCTGCAGAAGTTAAGACCCTGTATTGTAAGTAAGGCTGAATCTACGGCCGCACTTAAAATTGTGCGGTCGGCAAAAATCCCATCGCAACCGCAGAAAAGTGAGTGCAGCCGTAGAACAACGTAATCTCTGTCATCAAAGAGTTGTCACTTTTGGCATATCTAATGTGCGGCCACAATGATAAAAGTGTGGACCCCACTTTAAATTTGCGGTCACACTCACAATTGTGTGAACCACAGATTCATTGTTGCGACCGCAAGTTCAAATTGTGCGGTCCGCACAGTCCAACCTACAGCCGCACTTGTAATTGTGCAGACCGCACTTCCCCACCCTGCAAATATATTTTACACTGTGTGTTCACTATCTAGATCCCTCTGAATCTAGTTTATATGCCCCATCTTGGGAAGCATCAGAGCTCGATTCAGTGCAAGAGCATCCTGCTGTCCAATCATAGCCACATGGAAGATATCAACTCCGGGACGAGCCTTCCTCCTCACATAGAGCTTCCGAGGGTTTGGAGAGTGCCAGTCAGACTTCAGAGCCCTCTTCTACACCTGTCCCTGAGGCACAGCGGCTACTATTGACGATATTCCGGATGATGGCTGAGGGGGTGACCAGCACACACTGAACTCCTATTTGGGGTTTGAGGATGTGGAGCCTGCACAGTACTTGGAGAAGCTAGCGATGGGTGATGCAGCTCGCCCATGGCTAGCTGAGATTCTTGCAGCCTCGGGGCCACCTCTACCATGGATCTTAGCTGGGGTTCCTATTCAGCGGAACACCCTAAACTTCGAGGCGAAGGGATGGCAGACCTTCGTATGCAGCAGACTGGACCCATGCCAGAATGAAACAAACCTACCTATTCCACGGGCAGTTCTAGTCGCCTCCATTATGGTCGCTACCCGATCAATGTGGGTGTCGTGATGTTGTCCAACATGTCCTACCATCACTGGGTACCTTACGGATGCACGGGTGGAGCCGCGAGATTTTGACACGAAGGTTCAGGCTAAGAAGCCTTTCTCTTGGTATTCTCTAATGGGTGCACACAACCCGAAGAGAAAGGGTCAGCCGATTACTACCGTAGGCCAGTCTGATGAGCCATCAGTGGTAGCTTCAGAGTCAGCAGATATGCCTTCCACTTCAGTAGAGCCTTCAGCCAGTGCATCTGCCATGCCTCCACCTTCAGCCTCAGTGCCTTCCACCTCGGCTTTGAAGCCGGTACCAATGCCCACTGCTCCATTGACTGCGCTGCGAGTCTCCCAGACACTGGCGAGCCTCAACAACTAGATGCAAATAGCTACTGCAAAGTTGTCTAACATATCCAGTCATGTTGCAGCACAGTCGTCCATTCCGGCACCCCAAATTCCCCCCATAGTTGAAGAAATCTTGAAGAAGCTTCTGGAAAATCAAAACACTATTATGGCCACTCTGGTACAGCATGGGTCCGTGATTGAGGAGCTGGCCAAGGAAATGAAAAAGATGCGGAAGTTCGAGGCCTCCAAGAAGTCAGTGGACAAGCTCCGGCGATAGGTTACCAAGATTGCAGCATCCAGAGACATTCCATTTGATATGTTGATAGACAGCACCACCCAAGCCCAGATCCTACAGCACCTACAATATCAGTTGGCCAGTCTGAGGAGCCCGACACTACTGCTGATACTCCTGAGGCAGTCCGTCAGATGTTCACCAACCCAGCCACTCCCGGACTTGAGGATAATGAGATCCAATTAGATGAGGCTGAGGTCGGTGCCATTGCCGGGGACACACATATGGCCACGGAACCATAGGGAGTTTCCTTCACTCTCACCCTTCTTTTACTCTTACGTTGTTAAGCATTGGGGATAATGCTTAGTTTTATTCAGGGGGTGGAGTTTCTTTGACTCATTTTAATGATTATGTATTTTGATACCTATGAGACATTTGGCATGTAATTAACTTATTACTATTTTCTTCTTCTTTCTCATTATGTATATATTCTCTTATCTCTCATTATGTATATATTCATTACGCCTTCAATAGCTTTTCTTTTTGTTAGTAGCTTCTTTATCTTTATGTTTGTTTTCTTTTTGCATTAGTAGCTTCTTGTTGATTTAATATATTCTTTCTATGTTTTAGTGGATAAATAGCCTTTGTTTTTCTTAATGCACGATTCTTTTCAAAGGTAATTTTTGTGTGAACTGGGTGACTCTTCCCAACGATGGATGACGTGACAACCTTCTTACGAGATTGAGTCTGTTTTTGGTGTTTAGGTAATAATAGTAGTAGTAATGAATAAAAAGACCTAATTGAGTCATACTCGAAGAGTCAAACATGCTTCACTTGGTACCAACACACTTAACTACGTGCTTTTGGTTAAAAACAAGGGTTTTTGGAAAGAAATAGCTCTAGTTAGTGACCTTGTGACTCTTGTATTGATTTAGACAATCATCGAGTGGTTTAATCGAATCATAGTGATTTTTAATCTTGAAAATGGTCGTTGTGGGCCCTCGACTCTATCCTCTTTAACAATCCAGCTGCGTGAGAGGTGAGATGTTATTGTTACAAGTCCAAGTACTCGTGCTAATGGTCTAGAACTTGCCTCGAATGTGTTTCTAGGTGAAATTTTTAGTTTTGCTTGGCTTGAGAAGTGATTGTAGACTTTCCTTGACCCGTTTGAAGTTTTCCAATGTCCACCAATGTTGTTATCCCTAGTCAACCAATTTGAGCCTAAAACCTTTCTCATTTGATAATCATGTTACAAGCCTTTACCCATTTTATCGTGACCCTCTCTTGGCACCCGAGCTTTCCTGAACACTCTTGTGAAACAATTGGCTAAAAACGTAAGTTTGGGGGAGAGACGAGGAACTTGAAAGAGGTATCAAGGAACAAAAAGAGAAAAGAAATGATGAGAAGGAAAGGCACGAAAAAGAAAGAACAAAAAGAAAAATGTCATGACCCAATTTTTCCTCCATTGAGTATTGTGATGGCACCTAGTCTTAGGGACTAGGTAAGCCTAACATTTACTGAATAATAAAAATAATTAAATAACATCTAATAATTTTTTATTTTAATTTTTTATAATAAAAATCTCTATAAAATTTACAATTCCCAAAATCGGTAGTACAAGTCATAAGATCTATTGAGTTACTAGAAAACCTATAAATACAATTGTTTTGAAGTAGAGATAAAACAGTGCAAGAACAATATTGGAAGGTGACTCCGAAGCCTGCGAACACAGCAACAGGTTTACCTTGAGTCTCCACAGCAAGATCTGTACAGCTAGCTAACGATCAACTGACTTCAATTTACCTGGCTCTGCACAAAAATGTGCAGAAGTGTAGTATGAGTACACCATAGTCGGTACCCAGTAAATATCAAGACTAACCTTAGTGGAGTAGTGGCGAGGTACAATCAAGACACCCACTATTCAAATAACTTGTGCCATACAAAATAATCGAAAACAAATAGCAGTGATAGCAACAATAATCCGCTAGTGATATAAACAGTAAGGCAGCAAAACACCATAACTATTACTCAGACGAATAAGAAACACAAGTAAAACCAATTAAACAAGTCTTTCACATATAATTTCTTCAAATACATACCCTCCAAATATATTTCTTCAAATAAGTATCTTTCGAATATAAAACTCTTTCAAACAAATATTTCATATCATAATTATAAAATACGATTTCTCGCCCCCTTTCATATTCTCACGGCACCTCGTGCCCATATCACTATCACAACCGCACGGATAACTCTCGTGCCAAATATGTATATACATAAAATCCGTACGATTAATTAATTTTCAATAAAGTAAGGTTACAACTGCTTTTTAAAACCAAGTAAAAATTCAACAAAGAAATGAGCTTATTTTAGAAATAGTTTGAGTAAACAAAATGACATTTCAATTTAAATAAAACATCAGATAATCTATTGCTTCGGATGTAAAACTTATTGATTTAAAACATAATAGTAACTTCTTTTATTTAAAACAACTCAATCATCAAAAACCGATAAAAATCAGGAATATATAAATCTTCAGAGTCTCGTACTAAAAAGCCCAAGCCAACACAATACAACAAAGAATACAAACACATAGTAAAATCAAATAATGCATCACGGCAGATCACAAGGATTGAACTATCACGGAAATAGAAAATAACCAAAGACAAGTGCAACCGTAGAGAGATGTCAACAAAGGGCACTCCGAAGATACCGTCTCGTAGTCCCAAAAGTAAATGCTCAACGGGGAATTTCTCGAGGTACCGTCTTGTAGTCCCAAAAGTAAATATGCAGGATATGGGGATCTTCCGAGGTACCGCCTCGTAGTCCCAAAGTAAATATGCAACAAACGACAATGCCCCCAGACTATCACAAATCATCACAATTCAATTCCCGACATATCCCACCTTGTCTCGCCACGTGCACAATAATAAAGTAAATGCCCGTCTTATCTCGCCACATGCACAAACCCACACATATATATAGCCCGCCTTGTCACGCTGCATGTGTATAAATCAATAGTAATTATAGCACGGCGGAAACCTCGTGCAAACACTCGAACAAAACTTTCCAACAATATAACGCGCCAATATCACATCTCACAAATTGCACCTCAAGTGCTCAAATATTACAACATATCACAGTTCTGCACATCAAGTGCTCAAATATTACAATTTATCATAGATTGCACATCAAGTGCTCAAATATTACAATTTGCCACAAAATTCAACAATACATTATTTTTCACAATAAGGAGCCCATGGCTCGACCCTAATGTGCACAAAATCTTAACAAATATATTCGGGAGTGAACAACTCAACAAAATAATATTTCACACAAATATCAAGGTGGCAATCACACCAAATCATTATATAAAAACAAATCCAACAAAACAAGGATTTAGGCAAGACAATTAAAGGATTTAATAAGTTCCAATAATTTCCAATTTAATACATAAAGGCATCTAAGGATCTTAACCAATGTAATTTGCACATATAAACCAAGTACGTACTCGTCACCTCGCGTACATGATTTTCAATTACACAAATTGCACATAAGACTCAATGCCTAAGGGGAATTTCCTCCACTCAAGGTTAGACAAGATACTTACTTTTTTGAAGTTATGCTAATATTGCAAAAATTGCCTTCTTGCTTGAATTGACCTCCGGACAGCTCAAATCTATCCAAATTAATTGTACAACTTCATTAAAATTCATCGGAAACAATTCCGAATAATAGTACGTCGACTTAAAAATTTATTCCAAAAAGCCAACAAAAGTTAACGCGGGGCCGCCTCTCCGAACCCGGCATAATTTTTATGAAATATGAACACCTATTCTGATACGAGTTCAACCATACCAATTTTATCAAATTCCGATATCAACTCAACCCTCAAATCTTCAATTTAAACCAAGAGGGTTTTCTAGATCTTCCAACTTAATTCACCAATTAAATATTAAAAACAACCATGAATTCGTGTAATTTGACCAATATTGAGTTAAGAACACTTATCCCTGTTGTTTTCCTTGAAATTCTCCCGAAAATCACCTCTTCCCGAGCTCCAATTTGGTAAAAATAAAAAATGGGACGAAGTCCCATTTTCAGAACTTAAACATTCTGCCCAGTGATTTCTTCTATGTGATCCCAGACAAAGTCCCGCTATCGCGAAGTGCAATTGCAAGCTGCCCAGAAAAGACCCTATGCGATCGTGGTGTTCTTCACGCTATCATGAAGCACAGGATCCTAAGCCCTATGCGATCGCAGACAGCCACACGTGATCTCATGAGCAAACATGTGGCCCAGCCTTCTGCCTCATTCCTCTACGCGAATACGGCCTAGCCCACGCGTTCGTGATGCACAATGTTCTCAAGATACGCGATCATAGTTCCCTACACATGATTGCATAGAGTAAAATCTCAACTGCCCACTAAAGCCTACGCGATCGCGTAGAAGAAAACCAGACCTGAGCACCAGAAACTTTCAGCAAAACACCAAGTCCAAATATTGATTCGTTAACCATCCGAAACTCACCCGAGGCCCTCGGGACTTTAACCAAATATACCAACACGTCCAAAAATATAATACAGACTTAGTCGAGGCTTCAAACCACATCAAATAATGCCAAAATTATGAATCGTGCATCGAATCGCATTATGAGTTTTTAAATTTTCCAACTTCTATATTTTGAGCCGAAACGTATCAAATCAATCCGGAATGACTTCAAATTTTGTACACAAGTCATAAATGACGTAATGGAGCTAATCCAGTTTTCGGAATCGAAATTTGACCTCGTTATCAAAACTTCCACCTTCAATCGAATTTTCCGAAATCTTCTATTTTTCAACTTTCGCCAAAATGGGTCGAATTGTCCTACGGACTTCCAAATCCAAATCCGGACACACGCCTAAGTCCAAAATCATCATACAAAGCTATTGACATCATCAAAGTTGCATTCCGGGGTCGTATGCTCAAAAGTCAACTCTCCAGTCAACTCTTTCCATTTAGCTTCTAAATAGAAATTATTTTTTAATTTAATTCCGTATCTTCCGAAAATCAAACTCGACCACACCCGCGGGTCATAATACATATTACGAAGCTGCTCGAGATCTTAAGTAACTGAACGGGGCATTAATTCTTAAAATGACAAGTCGGTTCGTTACATTCTCCCCCTCTTAAACATACGTTCGTCCTCAAACGTGCCAAGAATTATTCTGATGACATTAAATTACTGAGTGCATTATTTCATACATACTCACGGGTGATTCTACGGATTAACGAGTCACATTTAACGCCACCTGGGCACTCACCTCATAGGCTAAAACTCAATGCTTACAGCATGAAAATGGCTAAATATGCACCGAAAAATATACAAGAATTATCAAATAAGCCTAAAAGGCATGACTCCCTATTATTACTATAGTACAAATTAAATTTCACAGAATTAAAACTCAAAAACACTTCACCACAAGGATCTTGTCCTTACATAACTTCCATCACGACTCGTAGCCCATTTTAAATATTTCATCTCATATAAGAATGCGAGGATCTCGTCCTCAACTCTGAATCACAAGTATTTTGCACATTGTGCCAACTGAAATTTTCAATTTTCTTTCTTTCTTCTTTTCAATAAATTCCGTAAATAATTTTGTTTCACAACATATAATGAACCCTCATACCATTAGGGCATATAATTCATAAAATTGAGATCATTTATTCTGAAATCACATCAAAACCCACTGTAGTAAGTAATATAAAGTCACTTTTGGACTTATAGCCCTCAGTAGTGTACAAACTAAAAATGATAGACACGGGCTAACATCTTCAAATTTCCCGACAGGGATAAACATATAAGTGGGTCACAAAATTACGAAGCTCACCCATAAGTGGAGCATAATAGGAGGACTCGTCTCAATATTCATAACCGAATCAAATTAAGGAAAAATATCATTTTATAACAAATCGGGATCGTACCTGTAACGACACCATCTGGTGTAGTGGCCTCAACCACACTATAGCAAATATATCAACAGGTTGGGCCTCCCCCTCTAGGGCGCCCTCTACCCGCCTGTCTTGCACCTCTAACTGGCTATGCATATGGAATATTAACTGGAATAAAGCATGTAGCATGAGCATTTTGATGAAATTCGCCTCTCCCAAGTACGGGACAATCTCTCATGATGTGCCTAGTATCACCACACTCATAACAACCTATCTGAGGTCGCGGCTACTCGTGCTGAGTCTGTGCCGGATAGCTGAAATAACCACTATAAGAATCTTGTGCTGGTGGTGTACTAAAAGTATTAATTGGAGCACTATGAGTACTCTGAATTGCGTACTAGGCTGACCTCTGTCATGATGAGTCATAACTGCAGAGTAGAATCTACTAAATCCTTCAGAGTTCCGAGACCTTTTGGCCTCCTTAGACTCCTTCTCCTCACTTCGAACATGTTCTAACATCCTGACAGTCTCTACTACTTGCTGAAATGGAATGTCAGTCTGCAACTCTCGAGCTATACATATTTAAAAATCATAATCAATCCCTTCAATGAATCTGCAGACTCTCTCTCTAACTGTAGGAACCAAGATAGGTATATGATGGGCTAACTCACTGAACCTGATAGCATATTTTGACACCATTATGATGCCCTGACACAACCGTTCAAACTCTGTGTTCCATGCATCCCAGAGAGTATGGGAAACAAACTCTTTCAAAAACATCTCCGAAAAATAAGCCCAAGTTGGTGGTATGGCATCAGCTGGTCTGCCTTCTTCATAAACGTGCCACCCTTAATACGCTGCTCCTGACAACTGAAATGTAGTAAAGGCAACTCCACTCACTTCCATAATACCCATAGTGCAGAGAATATTGTGACATATTTCTAGAAATCCCTGGGAGTCCTCGATAGTTGTGCCACTAAAAGTAGGTGGACTATACCTCTTAAATCTCTCAAGTTTCTTTTGTTCTTCTTCTGATGCTTCTGGCTTGACCTCAGGCTGAACCGGAATAACAGGATGTACTGGTACTATACTCGAAACCTGACCAATATGAACCTGCTAGTCTGGAGTACGTGAGATAGGAGTCTGAATTACTCCCCCCAATATGTGAAATATTTGGTACAACAGAGGTCAATCCTGCCTGAGTTAATGTATCAAACATATTCAAGAACTGCGCTAAAGTCTCCTGAAGGCCGGGTAACAACATGTGCTTCTGCTAGATGTCCCCCAACTGGAGCTACTGATGGCTCCTCAACTATTGCTCTGACAGGTTCTCTAGTTGCGGCACGTGTCCTTCCTCGGCCTCTACCTCGGCCCTGGCCTCTTGCGGCCGCAGAATGCACGGGTGCCTGCTCAGCTGACCTGGTAGCACATGTCCTCACCATCAGTGAAAGAATAAAGATACAAAGGTTCAAATTCCACAATCAAAAAATTTCGCACGACAGGAATAAAAGAAGTGGAAATTTTCCGAACAGTTATGTAGCCTCTCGAAGATAAGTACAGACGTCTCCGTACCGATCCGCAAGACTCTAATAAACTCGTTTATGACTCGTAGCACCTATGAACCTAGAGCCCTGATACCAACTTGTCACGAACTAATTTTCCCTCCGTTGGGTATCGTGATGGCACCTAGTCTTAGGGACTAGGTAAGTCTAGCATTTATTGTATAACAACAATAATTAAATAACATCTAGTAATATTTTATGTTTTATTTTTATAATAAAAATCTCTATAAAATTTACAATTTCCAAAATCGGTAGTACAAGTCATAAGCTCTATTGAGTTACTAGAAAACCTATAAATACAATTGTTTTGAAGTAGAGATAAAACAGTGCAAGAACAATATCGGAAGGTGACTCCGAAGCCTGCGAATGCAGCAACAGGTTTACCTTAAGTCTCCACATCAAGATCTATACAACTAGCTAACGATCAACTGACTCCAATTTACCTGGCTCTGCACAAAAATGTGCAGAAGTGTAGTATGAGTACATCACAGTCGGTACCCAGTAAGTATCAAGACTAACCTCAGTATAGTAGTGACGAGGTACAGT
Source organism: Nicotiana otophora (assembly GCA_000715115.1). Classification (NCBI taxonomy): domain Eukaryota; kingdom Viridiplantae; phylum Streptophyta; class Magnoliopsida; order Solanales; family Solanaceae; genus Nicotiana; species Nicotiana otophora. Next base: position 109,703 of record AWOL01S0007654.1, on the reverse strand, counting down.
CAAGACACTCACTAGTCAAATAACTTGTGCCATACAAAATAATCGAAAATAAATAGCAGTGATAGCAACAATAATCCACTAGTGATATAAACAGTAAGGCAGCAAAAACACCATAATTATTACTCAGACGAATAAGAAATACAAGTACAACCAATTAAACAAGTCTTTCGCATATAATTTCTTCAAATAAATACCCTCCAAATATATTTCTTCAAATAAGTATCCTTCGAATATAAACTCTTTCAAACAAATATTTCATATCATAATCATAAAATACGGTTCTCGACCCGCTTTCATATTCTCACGGCACCTCGTGCCCATATCTCTATCACAACCGCACGGATAACTCTCGTGCCAAATATGTCTATACATAAAATCCGCACAATTAATTAATTTTTAATAAAGTAAGGTTACAATTTTTTTTTAAACCAAGTAAAAGTTCAACAAAGAAATGAGCTTATTTTAGAAATAGTTTGAGTAAAACAAATGACATTTCAATTTAAATAAAACATCAGATAATCTATTGCTTTGGATGTAAAACTTATTAATTAAAAACATAATAGTAACTTATTTTATTTAAAACAACTCAGTCATCAAAAACCGGTAAAAACCAGGAATATATAAATCTTCAGAGTCTCTTACTAAAATGTCCAAGTCAACACAATACGACAAAGAATAAAAATACATAGTAAAAGCAAATAATACATCATGGCATATCACAAGGATTGACCTATTACAGAAATACAAAATAATCAAAGACAAGTGCAACCGTAGAGAGATGTCAACAAAGGGCACTCCCGAGATACCGTCTCGTAGTCCCAAAAGTAAATGCTCAATGAAAAATCTCCCGAGGTACCGTCTCGTAGTCCCAAAAGTAAATATGCAAGACAGGGGGATCTCCCGAGGTATAGCCTCGTAGTTCCAAAGTAAATATGCAACAAACAACAATGCCCCATGCTATCACAAATCATCACAATTCAATTCCCGATGTAGCCCACCTTGTCTCGTCACGTGCGCAATAATATTCCCACCTTGTCACGCCGCATGTGCATAAATCAATAGTAATAATAGCACGGCAGAAATCTCGTGTAAACACCCGAACAAAACTTCCCAACAATATAACGTGCCAATATCACATCTCATAAATTGCACCTCAAATGCTCAGATATTATAACATATCACAGATATGCACATCAAGTGCTCAAATATTACAATTTATCATAGATTGTACATTAAGTGCACAAATATTATAATTTGCCACAAAATTCAACAATACATTATTTTCTACAATAAGGAGCCCATGGCTCGACCCTAATGTGCATAAAATCTTAACAAATATATCCAGGAGTGAACAACTCAACAAAATAATATTTCACATAAAAATCAAGGTGCCAATCACACCAAATCATCATATAAAAATAAATCCAACAAAACAAGGATTTAGGCAAGATAATTAAAGGATTTAATAAGTGCCAATAATTTCCAATTTAATACATAAGGACGTCTAAGGATCTTAACCAATATAATTTGCACATACAAATCAAGTACGTACTTGTCACCTCGCATACATGGTTTTCAATTACAGAAATTGCACATAAGACTCAATGCCTAAGGAGAATTTCCCCCACTCAAGGTTAGGCAAGATACTTACCTTTTTAAAGTTATGGTGATATTCCAAAAATCGGCTTCTTGCTTGAATTGACCTCCGGACAGCTCAAATCTATCCAAATTAATTGTACAACTTCATTAAAATTCATCAAAAATAATTTCGGATAATATTATGTCAACTTAAAAATTTATTCCAAAAAGTCAATAAAAGTCAACGCGGGGCCCGCCTCTCGGAACCCGACATAATTTTCATGAAATCCGAACACCCATTCCGATATGAGTTCAACCATACCAATTTTATCAAATTCCGATATCAATTCAACTTTCAAATCTTCAATTTAAACCAAGAGGGTTTTCTAATTTTTCCAACTTAATTCACCAATTAAATGTTAAAAATGTCATCCCTCGTCCCCGGGAAGCGCGACCGGCTCTCAACCGAGTGAAACCGGCCGAGCATGTATGTTAGATACTTTCTACCCAATTAACCCATGATCAAGAAAAGGCGTGATTTCATTAATTATACAGTAGGAATCTCATTCATACAATCCTAAATCATTTCGTTAGTCATTGTGCCTTTTAGTATCAAAATACACATTTTTTATAGTTCAAGTGGAACAAGTGATAAAATACAACATAACTTGTTTAACGTTCCCAACACCCATATACAACCCACATAGTGTCTACGGAGCCTCTAAAGATACAAAAGGGAGTAAAGATGGTGTCGGCAACAAGGCCCCGACTATACCTCAAAAAGTAACCATAATATAAATAAAAGGTACAATACATGACCCCGGAATGAAATGGGACTCACTGAGTCCGCTAAGAAGAGGATGCAGCACTATCTGTGATCCGCATTGTCTGCTATGTAACCACCTGCATCCATTTAAAGATGCAGCGCCCCCGGCAAAAGGGACGTTAGTACCGTCGAATATCACTAGTATGTATAGCTAAACACCAATTCAATAGAATGAATAATAATACAAGAGGAACAGTCAAGAATTCAATAAGGGCTTCATATAATAGTAAAACAACAAGTTAAGGATCATATACATTTTCAAGACAATTTCCATATTACTAGGTTGGGTGACCTTTAGTACCGATGTTCCACAATTCACAATACCTCTGTATTCTTACACGGAGTCTGATCTCGACCCGATCAGCTAGGCCATCTCATTTGAGACATTACTACAATTTCATTTACAATACCACCGTATTTTTACACGGAGTCCGATCTTGGCCTGATCGGCTAGGCCATCTCATTTGACACATTACCTTCTTCAGTCAATCATCTCACATCGAACTTCTTTCATATACTTTCAATTCATTGGCACTAGTGATTACGATTACAAAGTCATTCTTGGCACTTGGCCGTATTTCATAGTTCCAGTTCCCTTTTCCACCTTAAAATATCATTATCATTATCATCAACAATAGGGCTTCCCATTCAAGACATTAATTCATATATGAGCAATTTGGGAAATCTTAGGCACATAGGGGCCTTTCATACAATTTGGAAAAACAATCTTTATTTCAAACTTGACATAAAGTCTTAACATTCCTAACACATATTCCACATTTTTAACATATTCTCAAATGGCAAGATGACATGATAAAGTATTTAGCATAAACATTGAACAAACACCCTTCAACACAACCACATTAGGAAAATCCAATTCAATAATGATCAAGGACTTACTCCAATTACATGAACACCATGGGATTCGATTCTAAGAAAAAGGGGATTTAGCCAATATACCTCAATTGAGCCTCTTAAAACTCTAAGATGTTCCGGACTATTAGCAAATTCAGTCTATTTTAGCAATATAACAAAATTGAACCAAAATTAAGAAGATGAACATGGTTTTGGATCATTTGAGCATACTATCTAACACATATTCTACATTTTGAACATATTCTCAAATGGAAAGATGACATGATAAAGTATTTAGCATAAATATTGAACAAACACCCTTCAACACAACCACACTAGGAAAACCCAATTCAATAATGATCAAGGACTTACTCCAATTACATGAACACCGTGGGATTCGATTCTAAGAAGAAGGGGGTTTAGCCAATATACCTCAATTGAGCCTCTTAAAACTCTAAGATGTTCCGGACTATTAGCAACTTCAGTCTATTTTAGCAATATAACAAAATTGAACCAAAATTAGGAAGATGAACATGGTTTTGGCTCATTTGAGAATACTATCAAACATTGGGTGTGCATCAATATTTTAAGGCTCTTTTGTGTTAGCTCATAATCTGCCCACATACTACAAGGATACACGCATGCAAGGTAAGCATTCCCATCCCCATGAATTACCTTACTAATGGCACATTCTAGTTACATTTTGAAGTTAAGAGTTTGGGTGGTAGAATCTTACCTCTTAGAAAGAAGACCTAGGTGCCTCTTGATAATCTTCAAGATTTAAGTGAGAATTGAAGAACAATTTAATGAAGATCACTTATCCCTCTAGGACCCTCTCTCTCACTCTAAGAATATCAGAAAATATGCTCAAAATGGTCCATGGGGTGTGTTTTAACGAAATAGGGTCGAGTTTAAAAACCCCAAAAATGAAGCTCAAGAACGGGTTCTGCGGTCGCATATGCGACCATATAACGGTTATGCGGACTGCATATCGGTCGCATAATCGGTTACCAAAACAACCAAAAACTTGTCCGTGTATGCGGACACTATGCGGTCCGCATAGTCGACCGCATAATTACTTCCAGGATGGCCCTCTCCTGCCTCACTCTGCGGCCATTATGCGGCCCGCAGAGTGATTCTGCGGTCGCATAATGGACCGCAGAAATGTGTTTTTCTGCCAAACATTTTTCTTTACTTTCCAGTGCATTGTTCAACCCAAAAAGTCCGGCACCATGAAATATTATTTTTCTTTTACAAACTTTTACGGGGCCTTACAAACAATAACCATGGATTCGGGTAATTTGACCAATATTGAGTTAAGAACTCTTACCCCGTTGTTTTCCTTGAAAATATCCCGAATATCGCCTCTTCCCGAGCTCTAATTTGGTAAAAATGAAAAATGGGACAAAGTCCCATTTTCAGAACTTAAACATTCTGCCCAGTAATTTCTTTTATGTGATCGCAGACAAAGTCACGCGATCGCGAAGTGCAATTGCAGAAGAAGAACTATGCGGCCGCAGATACAATTGTACGGACCGCAGAAGAGCAAGGTGCGGCCGCTGTTATAATTCTGCAGACCGCAGAAAGAATGCATTGCGGTCATGGTTCAAAATTATGCGACCGCAGACTTCCAGTCCTGTCAAGCTAAAGAGAAGTGCGGACCGCACATGGAATTATGCGGCTGCAAAACCTCCGAAAGGGCATTTTTTCCGAAATTTTCAGCCCTGTATAAATAGACAAGTTTCATATTTTTAGGTTAACTTTTGACATCAGCTGCTACAGTAGACATTTCCTTTTACTCTTTTTAGTAGTTTTCATATTTTGAGCTATTTGACCATAGATTTTATCATTTTAATTAGCAATATGAGTTTAATTATCATTTCTTCTTCTTTTTCTTCCATTTCAAGCATGCATAGCTAGATTTTCACTTGGGTTGTAACCCAACCCTAGTATGTAAATTAATGGATGTTTAATTTAATGCTTATTTATGGATGGGTGTTTATTATTTAGCCTTGTTCTTGCTTTTATTTGTGGAATTAATGGTTGCAAACATTAGTTCATGCCTATTTGACTTGGTCTCTACTTGAGAAAGAGAGACTTAGTCTAGGAAAATTTGGCTAACAAGAAATTGGGTCAATCGAGAGATTGACAATCCCAATTAAAGAGTTGAACCTAGAGATAGTAACAACCTGACTTGAGCTTTTTATCAACCGTTTTATTCAATACCCATGTCATGTCCCAAACTCGGGGAGCGCGACCGGCGCTTAACCGAGTGAACCTGGCCGAGCAAACCTATTAGATTTTTTTTCTACCCAAACGCATCCATGAATAAAGAGAATACATATTTTCGATAATCAAATAATAAAATGATCATGTTTGCAATACCAATTTCTTACCATTAGTTACTTCACTTAATAAGTCTCAAAACACACACACACTCATGGTTCAAAGTGGAACAAGTGACTTAATCATAACACAACTTGTTTATCATTCCCAACACCCATATACAACCCGCACTAAGTCTACAAAACCTTTAAAGATACCAATGAGTACAATGATAGTGCCGGCAACAAGGCTCCGGCTATACCTCAAAATACGATAACACATACGAAATAAAAGATGCATAACCCCGGAATGAGATGGGGCTCACCAAGTCAGCTGGGAAGAATGAGCACCGCTATCATTGGTCAATATCTTCCATTGTGGAACCACTTGCATCCACTAAAGATGCAGCGCCCCGGCAAAAAGGACGTTAGTACATGTCGAATAGTACTAGTTTGAAAACCAAACACCAATTTAAAAACTCGAAAATACAATATGAATATGATGAACCAGGGCGACAATAGAATAGCATAGATAGCCGTTTAAACCAAAGCAAGCTTATCAAGAGTTGTCATTAACATTTATAGAATTTTTATTCTGAGATCCTCTGTAACTATTTTCACACAAAGCGGACCCGCCGCCTCACCCAATGTATGTAGGTGGAGGTGTAAGCATAATACCAAAACTCTACTCAAGCAGCCCTGCCGCCTCACCCCAATGTATGCGGATGGAGGTATAACCACAGTATCAAAAACCTACACAAAGCGGCCATATCGCCTCACCCCAATATATGCGGGTGGAAATGTATCAACAATACCATTACCTACATAAAGCGGCTATGCCGCCTCACCCCAATATATATATATGTGGCTGGTGGTGCAACAACACCAAAATCATACACAAAGCGGTATTGCCGCCTCACCCCAATGTATGCGGGTGGAGGTGTAATTCCAATCACAATCTCTACACAATTTGGCATAATAATTTCCTCATAATTCACAACTTGGAATCATAACATGTAGATACATAATCCATAGTTTGGAATACATCCTCAATTTATAATACAATATGATAAGAGCATTTGAAACACGAGTTGAACATATATCTTTGTCACAAAACTTATTCGGAATACTCGATTTGTAATAAATATCTTGGAACATACAAGGATATTGGGGGTTCCAATTCTTAAGGAAGAGTTTAGCCAACATACCTCAATTGAGCTTCCTTAAACTCTAAAATATTCCGAAATTCTTAGCAACTTCAATCTATTTTAGAAATATAACAAGTTGAACAAAAAATAGGAAGATGATCATGGTTCTAGCTCATTTGAGCATTTTATCAAACACTAGGTGTGCATTAAGGCTTCAAGGTCTTTTTATGAAGGATTCCATCATCCCAGAACCCATTCTTTACCATTTTTAGCTCACAATCTTCCTACACCCTTTGATAACACATGCATGCAAAATAAACAACTCCCATACCTAAGAATTATCTTGCTAATTACCCATTCTTAGATAAATTTCGTATTTAAGGGCTAGGGTGTAGAATCTTACCTCTAGAATGAATACCTAGTGGGTTTTCCTTGTTAATCTTCCAAGATTCGAGTAGGAATTGACGAACAAATTGCTGAAGAACTCTCTTCCACTCTAGGGCACTCTCTCACCCTAAAAATATCAGGTTTTTGGTCAAAAAATGGTACAAATCGTCTATTTAACGAAGTAGGGTTGGTTATAAAAATCCAAAGATAAAGCTCGGGAACAGGATCTGCGGTCGCATATGCGATCACAGAATTGATATGCGGTCCGCACATCGGCCGCAAAATTGGTGCCCAAAACTGGGGGTCGCCTGCCTGGGTCTGCGGTAGTTATGCGGCCCGCAAACCTGTTCTACGGTCGCATAATGCATCGCAGAACTGGTCTGCGGTCGCATAATGCACCGCAAATCTTCCTCCAAGTTGCCCCGCATCTACTTCACTCTGCAGCCATTATGTGGTCCGCAGAGTGATTCTGCTACCGCATAGTGGGCCGCAGAAATGCCCTCTTCTACCGAAAATTTTTCTTTACTCCCCAGTACATTGTTCTACAATCCTCAAACATATATGCCTACTTCGGCACCACGAAACCTTAAATTCCTTATGCAAAATTTTATGGGGCCTTACATTCTCCCCCACTTAGGATCATTCGTCCTCGAATGAGGGTCAAAATATGTCATTAGCATTCAATGTGGCCAGACTGTTAATTCAAACACACCAGTAGTTTCAAAATTTGGCTAACTCCTTAAATTTCTAAAAATTTCGCTCGAATTTCTACAATCCTCAAACACATAAGCCTACTTCGGCACCACGAAACCTTAAATTCCTTATGCAAAATTTTATAGGGCCTTACAACCCATTTGGCCTTGAGAAAGCCAAATTGGGCAAAATCACTCTTTGACCGAGAGGTATTGAGTGGGTAATTAAGTGTTGATAGCTATAATATACCCCGACCAATAAAATAAATTTTAAAGTTTCTATCCCATTAGGCAAACACCTAGGTGAAGGTCATATCCCTAGGCCTTTTTAGCACATTTGAAAAATAACAAAAATAATTTCCTTGTTTTATTTTTTAAATTGCGATCGTAGTTTAATTTAGACTTTAAAACAACCCAATTTGTGGAATTGCAAATGTAGATATACAAACTCACGCGTTACGATATATAGTACTAACTCCCATACATATAGCTCCCTGCGGAATTCGCCCCCGACTCTTGTTGGTATTATTATTGCATCGACCATTTTCATAACCTCGAATTGAGGTGTGAACTTGTACGAGATCAATACTCTCGGAGTATTTAATCTCACTCAGCACGCTCAATCACTCAGTCCTCCCAGTCACTCAGTCCTCCCAATCACATAAAACTCTCAGTCACTTAGTACTCTCAATCATTCGGCACTCGCACTCAGTAGATACTTACGCTCACTACTGGTATGTCAGACACTGGAGGGGCAGATCCTGCCCAAGCGCTAAAATAAGCCAATCATGCCATGAAGCAATAAAGCTTGATGCGGCGTGCAACTCGATCATATAAATATCACTCACAATCAGGCCTTCGGCCTCACTCAGTCATCAATCTCTCCAGTCTCTCGGGCTCACAAATGTCATAACAATCAGCCCAATCAATGATAATATGATGTAACAATAATGGAAACAGAGACTGAGATATGATATGCAAAGGATAGAAGTGACTGGGTACATAATTGCAAATTAAGAAAATAATTCAACAATGAAACGACCTTTGTGGGTCTCAACAGTACCAGCGTATAGCCTAAGCATGATTTCTAACATACATTACAGCTCAATTCCCTTAACACATGGAGAGTACATGAATGATATCAAGATTAGATAACTACACAATTCCACGGAATCAACAGAGTCGCAGTTACTACGGTATATGCCCACACGCCCGTCACCTAGCATATGCGTCACCTCAACACCAATCACACAACACATATTTCAGGGATTCATGCTCTGAGACCCAAGTTTAAAAGTGTTACTTACCTCATATCGTGCAAATATCTACTCCAACAAGCCCTTGCCTCGCTAATCGGCCTTCGAACGACTCGAATCTAGCCACAAACAACTTAATACAATCAACACAAGCTATATGAATTAATTTCATATGATAAAGCTAGGTTTTTTAACAAAAGTCAAAAAGTCAACTCAAAAGTTAACCCCGGGCCCACATCTCGGAATCTAACAGAATTAATAAAATTCGAATACCCATTCAATAATCAGTCCAACCATACCAAAATTACCCAGTTCCGACCCCACATCGCCACTCAAATCCCCAAATCTTACTCTCCAATCCCTAGTCCATAATTCCCACATCCCACCTTAAAAATACATAATCTAGGTGGGAAATGCAATGGGTATTCAATATTATGGACATCCACAATATAATATTTTCATAACATTATAGAATTAATGATCTCTATATATATATAAAGGAGGGAATTGTCAAGCTGATGTGGCATGTCTTATATGCAAAGATTCTCATTTATCTTGATTCTCCTTTTTTTTGCTTTTTTTATAAAAAAAAAACTTCCTGCCACATTTTATTACTAATTTATTACAATTAATACACTCAATACTAATTCTACATCAATTATTCAATGTACGTTACTGTTTCTATTCATATTACTGAATGTAAGTTATAAGTTGTATTGGTCACCATAAATACTAAAGCACATCTTCTCCATTACATACCTTTCTTCTTTTTCTCATTAATCGTTCTTCTACTTTTCATTCAAGCTCTTTGTAAAGAAAGAATTTTTTTTTCTTGTACCTGTTGATCAGAGAGTGGTGCTGGGGGGGAGTGGGAACTAGAAAAGCATATATCGTTATGTGGCAGCAAGAGATAATCTGGTTTTGTGGAATTTTCCATGATATTAGTAGGAAGGAAAAGGGGAGTTGATCATTTGCTCTTTAAGGAAGGATAATAGTTTTAAATTTTCTGTAGGAATTCAAAGGTATGAATATGAATAAGAAAATTATACCAGAAAAAAAAAAAAAAAAAAAAACTGGTTTACTGATAATATATTTTGTTTAATATTTTAGTATCTAAATTTTACTTTCAAGATCAGATTATCCATGTATTTTTATTTTTTTTGTAATTTATAATATTTATTGAATGCTGCTTTATAAAAATAGGTAAATATTGCGAGGAAAATGATGAATCGAGCATTAGAGTGGTGGCAGAAGGTTCTAGGCGTTTTCCAGCTGATATTTTTGCTTCCATTACAATTTACAATCCAAATTATCACAAAAATGTAACTTTCTTTGAAACATGATTTTCTTTATTTATTTTTTTTCTAAAAAGAATTAAAGTGGCATTGTAAGGATCCATTCATTTTTTAAACGTTGATCTTTCACTTATTTGCTAATACAGTAGATTTTTGTGTTACCTTATTGACTAATCCATTTTATTGTTGTTAAAATAGTTATGTGCTATTAGGTGCTTCAATACATTATACATTTAGTCAGTAAATTCTATATTCACTTGCATCCAATTAATAATAACAACACACCCACTCGGAATACTTGTAAGAGTATTTCAACTTTTAAATGTTCTATTAACATCAATTATAAAATTTTAAGAGAACACTTTACTTCTTCCATATATATAAAAAACGACTAAGAATGAGATGATATATCAATTATAAATAAGAAATAGGTCTTGAAAGTCAATGCCGTTCCTTTTTCTTAGCTTCCTGGTGATGGCACAAAATATAATAGAAGAACATAATATCATGGAAAACTAGACTTTTTCCTTGAAAAAAATACAAATAAACTTGTAACTTATTCTTTCATACAAAAATTAATTAATGTAAAAATTGCTAATGTGTTTCTAACTCTACTAATAAACTTTGTATATGCAGTGTGACAAAAATAAATATATGAGGTGAGTGAAAACCCTCTTTTCGAACACAAAAGATGTAAAGATTTATCAAGATTCTATTTTAGGCTTTTTGTTATGTGACTACTTTTTTTTTTTTACTTTTTTTTTTGAAACATAACTATAGGTGATGTTTTAGGATTGGAGTTATACATATATAATTTAAGATAAAAATAGATTATAAATTCTTAAAAGGTAGAAAGAGGCTGTAAAATTTGTAGCTCTCTAAATTTATATATAAAGGCTAATTTTTGTAATTATACTTTTATTGAATATGGAGGATAATAAAATTTTAAATATATATAAACAAAGAAATTTGAAACCGGCGTATCAAATTATAAGAGCAAGATCATTAATAAAGTTATAATCAAGAAGAACTCTTGAGAAACATTGACGTAGCTAATGCACTTTATCAGTGATTCTTATAAACTAAAAAAGAGATGTTGGAGAAAGAATAAGAAAAGAGGAGGTATAACTAAGAGTATTTAAGAAGTGATCTTGGATAATTTTAATATAGCACGTAAAATAAAACATATAAGAAAAACTTAATCAAGAGAGTATTTTTATTTTTTGAAGTTTCATAAGATTAATAAGAGGAGAAAACTTGGTTGTTTAAGGAATAATAATTTTTTATTATTTTCTGAACGAATGAAGGGTGTGAATATTTTTTTAAAAAAAACAAATAGAAAACGTTAAGCACTGAAAAAAATAGAAAAATGACAGGTAGACAAATAAGAAAATAAACAAAAGGAAAACGGGTATTGCAAAATGTCAAGGTAATAAGAATATTAAATGGAAAACCTTTTTTGCATATTCTTTATTTAGAAATCAGAATAAAGTTTCTTTTATTATTTTGTTATTATGAAAGTAAGGACAGACAAACTTTGATATAGATTTGTTAAATTCCTAAAATTGTGCAAAGAGATGTTATTAACCTAAAAAACTACTAGAAATCTCAAGAAAATAATTAATACGTGAGGGTCAAAATTAAGTGTAGCAATTAGTCCTTTTTGACATAATAGAATTTTGAAGCAAAGAAATACATTAAGAATAATTTTTGACCTGATCAGTTATTAATTTCAAAAAAAAAATATGACTTAATCAGTTGGATGCTCTTTATTATTTTTAATATCCGTTTATTAGAAAAAAGATCATGTCAATCATTTAACAACGAGAAGAGCAGACAAATTCACTAGTTATGAAATGAAAGGAAGAAAATTAGCCAGCTTGTTATTCTGCCTATCAGATCTAAAATATAGCCCATGACTTATCAAGCTCCAACTATACCCTACGGCCTACTAAAAGTTAAAGCAACACAACTTAATCTTCTTAATCCACTTTATCGTCTCAAAATTGGGGTCACTCCAAAGAAACAAAATAATACCACAATGCACTGATTCGTCAATAAAGAACAAGAATACAATAATAAATTACTCACAGAAAATTATATCTTCCTAATTAATTACTTATTAGTGCTACGGCCTAAATGGTTTATCTAATGGACAATAGTTTAACATGTATCACTATTCATATTTCTAGCTTTTATTAAACAAAACTAACAGATTATTAATCTTAAATCTCATGCTCCTGAAACAAAATAAAGGAAGTTGAAATAATAGATTCAAGCAACAAGACATCAACTAAATTAACCAAAACAGTGGGTCATTTTCACGAAGAAACACAAGAGCAAAAAAATAATAGAAACAAATCTTCCAATAACTTCAATGGAATCAAATAGTTTGGAGAATAAGAATAAAAAAATTGACCTTAATTATAGAGTAAGGAATAATACACGGAAAACTCCGATCAACTTCTGGCCTTGGACCGGAACAATGATCTCGATGTCAACCTCGAAAGTCCAACTGTTGGAGTTGTTGTTTTGTGCGAAAAACTACTATTTTGACCAGGTTTCAGGGGTTGTTGTGGGGATATTTTTGCTGGAGGCTTGGGGTTATTTTAAGGTAGAAAAGAGCTGATTTTTGAGGAAGGTTTGAGGTCATTTTTGGAGGAAGAAAATAAGCAGCAGCTGCTGCATTTTTGTCTCATGAAGCAGCTGCGTTTTTGCTACTTCTTTGGACTATTTTGGAGCTGGGTTGGTGATGGATTTCAGCTGGGTTTAGGGGGCTGTTTCGGCTGGTTTTCAGAGGCGATTCGCTGCTGTTTTTTGGTGGTAAAAAGTGCGAAAATGGCCATGCTGTTTTGGGGCTACTTTAGAGCTGGATTTTGTGGGGAATGTTTGAGCTATTTTAGGTGAGTTTACATGAAAATTTTTAATGGAGGAAAAGGTGGTTTATGGGTGATAATCTATGGACGAAGTCTTCTTTGTCCTCCTCAATGGAGATGAAAGCTAAAACAAAGAAGAAGGCAGCCCCTTTTTTCCTCTGCTTTTCCTCTTTTTACTCCCATTTTTCTGTGTTGTCCCCTCTTTCCTCCTCCCCTTTTTTATTTTTCTCTCCCCTTTTTGACTTTTTGTTGTATGTATTTGGGGTGGAGATGAAGCTCCTTTTTTTTGTAAGTATCGGTGTGTATTGGTAGAGGGATTATGTGAAGAGACATCTCTAGTTTTTCCCCGGTGAATCTTTAGAATTCACACTGCTTAACTTTCAATTCGCCTCTGACCATCAAATGAAATGTGAATAACCCATCCTCCTCTCTTTGAAAGAAAGGACGCTTCCGGTTCTGTCGGTGTTTGAAATAATTTTGTCTTCTCCATACTACTACATGTCTAGAGTCAATAATTGTATATGAGGAACTACTGAACTCAATCACTTGCTGCCGTTACTCTTCAGTTTTCTGTTGAGGTCTATCCTGCAGAGGTACTCAAATTGGATCAGTGATCGATTTCTAGGTTTTGTCGTAAACCTAATTAGTTATTTTCAATTACATAAATTAATAGTTCAAACTGTACTCAAAGGTAGGACATTTCCCATTTTTATAGGAACTTCTGTACCAAAAATAATGGTATCTCCAATTATAGCCTCTCTGGATGTAAAATATATCTCTTCTCACCATCCCCTTAGTGTATGAGACAAATGTATGCATTTCGATTAGGGTCGTATTCTATGGTTACGATTCTACTATATAAGTCTTTTTCATTCCGTCGAAAATCGATTTTACGGTATAGACGCTTATGACCTCCCCCTCTATGCCTTGCGGTAATGATTCCTCTGACATTACGACCTTTACCACAATGATGTTGTCCATAGATCAAATCATTTTGTGGATTGGATTTCATTTGACTGTCTACGGTTCCATTGCATGTGCTCGGGGTAGAAGTTTTGTATAAATGTATCGCCATGCTATTAAGTATTTTTATTTAAGTTCTTTTCTTTCTAAGAGGTGGAATAGAATAACTCGGTTGAAGCATAATGATCATACGTTTGTAATGCATTGCATGTCCCATAATATGTCCCATTCTTCTACTCTTTCCCGGAAGTCGATGGCTATTCATAGCTATTACTTGACATCAAAGAATAGTTTGACCCAATACTTTATTTCTGTCCTAGTTGGTCCTGATTCGAGATTAGGAGTATATTGATTTTTCCCCAATAACCGAATACTTTTGTCTGTAAATACTGCATATTTGATTTCATCTATAAATCGATTTTCTTCCCTATGAGTTAAAGACTCAATAAGAATGCTAGTTCTTATTGTTCATTATGATATGAATATACCAAATCAATTTGTTATGTATGGATGATGAGATTCTATTGATACAAAGCCTATTTCAATAGATTTATTAGAGGGTCCCATTGGCGTGCATCCAGTAGGAATTGAACCTACAAATTCACCAATTATGAGTTGGGCGCTTTAACTATTCAGCCATGGATGCAAAAAGACTTAGCGAGTGAAATAGGTTTTGGTATTCCTTCTTGAGCTTCTATTTCTTCCGTTAAAGGAGATTCGAGAAAAGATGGAATAAGAAGACGTGTTTCCAGAACGAACAAGATACGGGTTGAGAAGGGGGAGTTAGCAAAGTTAGACAAGATTGGAATGGGCATAGGAACATACATTGAGGTACCAGATCGGCTAATGCTCCCAGGTTGATGCAATGTATTCCAGCAGTTGACTGAAGACTTGATTATTCGTATATCGATCGGTCAAGCACAAATTGAAATAGGAGTCGGTTCCGCAGAAAGCTTTTGAAAATGCAGTCCATCCATGTAAATAAGGAACAAGATGAATACAGAGGTTAAATGAGTATCCCACACCCAAAAGGTGCCCCACATAGATCCCCCTCCCCAC
>AWOL01S0007654.1:57210-92393 GCA_000715115.1 Nicotiana otophora | reverse complement strand
GTTCCGGAAGAGCGAAGAAAAAGGGGATGTTTTGTTAATAGGAACAAAAAAGTGTTTATAGCCGTAATGATATAAACAAGAATACTATTACGAGCCGAAGGAATATGTACATACGGAATACGAGAATTTCTACCTTGTTGAAGATCTAGTGGTGCAACCTGAAGACTTAAATGAATAGCCATCGTTGTTAAAAACAACCGAGATCCAATGAGAATTTGCGTGTAGCTTCTGGTCTTCGACATCAAAAAAGAAGGTTGTAATAACGAAAGGGACATGTGAGAATTTGGTTTTAGCTAGTGGAACAAGAAAGACGTAGATCTATATTTAATACGCAATCAAAGATTTCTCCCTTAAAAAGAGAAGAATTTCCCTTGCTTTCTTTTTGCTCCGCTCGTGCGTGGCACTCCTTGCTCGCGGGATTGTGGTTATCGGGCTTGAATGTTGGTTTTGAAAGTTGGAATAGGTTCGTTGTGTTATTTATGACTTGTGTGTAAAATTTGAGTTCAATTGGAGTTGGTTTGATAGGTTTCGACATCGATTGTAGAAGTTGGAAATTCATTAGTTTCAATAGGCTTGAATTGGGGTGCGATTCGTGTTTTTAATGTTGTTTGATGTGATTTGAAGCCTTGACTAAGTTTGTATCGTATTTTAGGAATTGTTGGTATGTTTGGTTGAGGTCCTGGTGGTCTCCAGATATTGGAATTGGAACTTAGAAGATTGCTGAAGAGTTCAGGTCTGGTGCGATCGTACCTGCGAAGGATTTGGTCTCAAGTGCGAGACCGCATAAGCGTGTTTCGAATCGTAGGTGCAGAATTTTGTTGGGGCTGGAGGGATGTGCAGGTGCGAGGGTTTTGTCCGCATCTGTGCGATCGCAAATACGGGATGAGGAATGCAGGTGCGATTTGGGCGAGTGGCAGCAATTTCCGTAGAAGCGGAGAGGAGGTCGCTGGTGCGACTCCGCATATTCAGAGCAGAAGCAGAATTTTTGTTGCGCCTACAAGACTGCTGGTTCAATTAAGTGGATCATATGTGCGAAAGCACTGGCAACATATTAATTCGTAGGGTTTCAAGATTTTATTTATTTATGGACTTTGGGAGCTCGGATTGAGGCGATTTTTGAAGGGGAACTCACTGGATTTCAAGAGGTAAGCCATTTTTGATCAGTTTTATTCATTAATATTGAATACCTGTTGAATTTTCAACCTAGATGATGTTTATTAAGGTGAGGTTTGGGAAATGTTGGACTAGGGATTGAAGAGTAAGATTTGAGAATTTGAGTGGCGATTTGGTGTCGGAATTGGGTAATTTTGGTATGGTAGTACTCGTTATTGAATGGGTGTTCGGATTTTGTTAATTTTGTTGGATTCCGAGATGTGGGTATGGGATTGACTTTTTGACTTTTGTTAAAGAACCTAGCTTTATCATATGGAATTGAATCCTATAGCTTGTGTTGATTGTATTAAGTTGTTTGTAGCTAGATTCGAGTCGTTCGGAGGCCGATTCACGAGGCAATGGCTTGTTAGAGTAGAGATTTGCGCGATTTAAGGTAAGTAACACTTCTAAACTTGGTTTTGAGGATATGAATCCCTGAAATATGTGTTATGTGGTTGGTGTTGAGGTGATGCACATGCTAGGTGATGGGCGTGTAGGCGTGCACCGTAGTAATTATGACCCTGTTGATTCCGTGGAACTATGTAGTTATCAAATCTTGATATCATTTATGTACTCTCCATGTGTTAAGGGAATTGAGTTGTAATTCATGTTAGAAATCATGCTTAGGCTATATGTTGGTACTGTTGAGACCCATAGAGGTCGTTTCGTTGTTGAATTATTTGCTTAATTTGCAATCATGTACTCAGTCACATCTATCCTTTACATATCATATCTCAGTCTCTATTGCTATTATTACATCATATTATCATTAATTGGGCTGATTGTTATGACATTTGTGAGCCCGAAAGACTGGAGAGATTGATGACTGAGTAAGGCTGATGGCCTGATTGTGAGTGATATTTATGGGATCGGGTTGCACACCGCTGCAGGCTTTATTGATTCATGCTATGATTGACTTATTTTAGCGCTTGGGCAGGATCCGCCGCTTCAGAGTCTGACATACCAACAGTGAGCGCAGGTACCTACTGAGTGCGAGTGCCGAGTGATTGAGAGTACTGAGTGACTGGGAGTTGAGTGATTAAGAGGACCGAATGACTGGGAGGACTAAGTGATTGAGCGTGCTGAGTGAGATTAAATACTCTGAGAGTATGCATATGACTTGATCACTGTGTGCATTACAGTTGGCATGCATAATTTGACATATAGATATAGAGATGTAACATTCCTCATGTCAGTCACACTTAGCATATTTTATCCGTGTTGAACTTAAACTATTAAAATTGAAAGCATATCTACATTTTTGTACTATTAAAATCTATATTTGGACTGTACCTATTTGAGCTCGTCACTGCTTTCAGCCCAAGGTTAGTCTTATTACTTATTGAGTACATTGGGTCGGTTGTACTCATACTACACTCTGCACTTCGTGTGCAGATCCATGTACTTCTGGGCACAGTGGTTGCTAGCTTTGGAGCTTTATCTGTTGGAAACTATCGAGGTAGATGCCTTGGCGTCCGCAGACCTCGACTCTCCTTCTTTTCAGTTTATTTGTACTGTTCTATCTTTCTAGACAATTGTTTTAGCAGTTAGACTATTTTGTTATTTAGATGCTCATGTACTCAGTGACACCCGAATTTTTGGGGATTTTGTATTGATTTGTTGTATTTTCCTATCAATTATTTATGAGATTTTCACTATTAAGCTTATTTCATTATGTTTTCAAATTAATGATGTGTGGTTATTTGTGATTATCGACTTGCCTAGTATTGCGTTAGGCGTCATCACGACAGGTATGATTTTGGACCATGACAAGTTAGTATCAGAGCCTAGGTTTCATAAGTCTCACGAGTCATGAGCAGGTTTAGTAGAGTCTTGTGGATCAGTATGGAGACGTCTGTACTTATCTTCGAGAGGCTTCCGAACCCTTAGGAAAACTTTACTTTCTTGTATTCTTATCGTGCAAAGTTGATGATTCGGGAAACTCAACTTCTATTGTTCTATTCTTTCACAGATGGTGAGGACACGTACTATCGGATTGGGCAGATGACCGCCAGTACCTATAGCTAGGGCCACGAGAAGCCGGGACCGCGGTAGAGGCCGAGGTGCCGCTCATACAATAGCTAGAGCAGCACCTGTAGACCCACCAGTTGCTCCAGCTCAGGAGAAGATTCCAGATGTGGTTCAGCCGGTAGGACCAGCTCAGGCACCAGCTATGCCCCTTGTGATTCCAGGCCTTCAGGAGGCTCTGGCCCAGATATTGACTGTATGCTCTATCCTAGCTTAGGCGGTTTCCATTCAGGCCGCACTAACCACTTCTCAGGATGGGGGAGGTGCACAGACTCCCATCGCTCGTACTCCAGAGCAGGTGGTGCAGGGACTTCAGACACTAGGGGTACTACCAGCCCAGCCTGTTGTAGTTGCTCAGGCCCATATGGGTCCCCCTATTAGTGACGAGAAGTAGAAGAGACTATAGAGGTTTGAGAGGCTCAAGCCTCCATCATTCAGTGGGGCTGAGTCAAAGGATGCTCAGGACTTCTTGGATAGGTGCCAGTGGATTCTTTGCACAATATGTATTCTAGAGACTAGTGGGAGGCCTATGAGCAGAGCAGGTCAGCCGATGCTACACCACTTACATGGCACGAGTTCTCCGTTCTTTTCTTTGAGAAGTTTGTACCATCGACCCGCAGGGAGGAGTTGGGTAGGCAGTTTGAGCAGCTACACCAAGAGGGTATGTTCGTGACCCAGTACAAGATGAGATTTTCAGAGTTAGCTCGCCATGCGATCTGGTTGGTTCCCATAGATAGGGAGAGGATTAGGAGGTTCAATAATGGCCTCAACTATGGACTATGATTTGTTATGACTCGAGAGATTTCATAAGGTGCTAGGTTAGACGAGGTGGTTGATATTGTTAGGCGGCTAGAGCATGTCTGTAGCCAGGAGCGTGAGGAGAGGGAGGCTAAGAGGCCTCGTGGTTCGGGTGGTTTTAACGGTGTTTCTTCTAGAGGGCAGTCCTACCACAACAGGGGTCATTCTTATAGGCCCGCTCAGATGGCTCGTCCGGTTCATCATGGTGCGTCAGCTAGCCATGGTTCATACAGTGCTTGTTCGGGTCAGTCATCTCTCAGTGCCCTCCCAACTCAGAGTTCATCTCGTGCTTCATTTGTTTAGGGTTCATCTGTACCGGGTTCTTCTAGTAGCTATTCTAGTTCTCGGGGTCCGATTCAGTCCTTACCACCATCAGGGAGTTGCTTCGAGTGCAGGGAGTTTGGACATGTGTGGAGGCAGTGCCCCCGTCACTTTGGAGGTCCAGTTCAGCAGAGGGATCAGGCTATGAATTTCACACTAGTTACTTTACCACCTGCCCAGCCAGCTCGGGGTGGGGCCCATGTAGCTAGAGGTTGCCCTAGAGGGGGAAGCCGATCAGGTGGTGGTCAGGCTCGATGCTATGCTTTCCCACCTAGGCCAGAGGCTAGTGCTTCAAATGCAGTGATTACTGGTATTGTCTCAGTATACGACATGGGATGCTTCTATATTATTTGACCCTGGTTCTACTTATTCGTATGTATCATCATATTTTGCTCGTTATCTGGATATGCCCCGTGAGTGTCCTTAGTTTCACCTATTCATGTATCTACGCTAGTGGGCAATTCTATTATTGTGGACCTTGTGTATCAGTCATTTGTGGTGACTATTGGAGGATTATAGACTAGAGTTGATATCTTATTGCTTAGTATGGTAGATTTCGATGTGATTCTAGGTATGAATTGGTTGTCCCCATGTTATGCTATTCTGGATTGTCACGCTAAGACTATAATGTTGGTGATGCCGGGGTTACCTAGGATCGAGTGGAGAGGTTCTCTGGACTATGTTCCCAGTAGGGTGATTTCATATCTAAAGGCCCAACGAATGGTTGGGAAGGGGTGTATGTTATATTTGGCTTTTGTGAGGGATTTAGGTGTTAATACTCCTACTATTGATTCTGTTTCGGTAGTGCGAGCCTTTCCAGATATTTTTCCTGCAGACTTGACGGCCATGCCACCCAACAAAGACATTGATTTTGGTATTGACTTGGTCCCGGGCACTCAGCCCATTTCTATTCCTCCATACCGTATGGCACCAGCAGAGTTGAAGGAATTGAAAGAGCATCTTCAGGAGCTTCATGATAAAGGGTTCATTCGGCCTAGTGCGTTGCCTTGGGGTGCACCGGTTCTGTTTGTGAAGAAGAAGGATGATATTATGTGGATGTGAATTGACTATAGGCAGTTGAACAAAGTTACAATTAAGAATAAGTATCCTTTGCCATGCATTGATGACTTATTTGACCAGCTTCAGGGAGCGAGAGTGTTTTCTAAAATTGATTTGAGGTCTGGTTATCACCAATTAAAGATTCGGGACTCGGATATTCTAAAGACGACATTCAGGACACGTTATGGTCACTACGAGTTCCTTGTGATGTCTTTTGGGCAGACCAATGCCCCAACAAATTTCATGCATCTGATGAACAGTGTATTCCAGCCATATCTTGATTCGTCTGTCATAGTTTTTATTGATGATATCTTGGTGTACTCGCATAGCCAGGAGGAGCATGCACAATATTTGAGGATTTTACTACAGAGGTTGAGAGAGGAGAAACTTTATGCCAAGTTCTCCAAGTGTAAGTTTGGCTAAGTTTGGTGGCATTCTTGGGGCACGTGGTATCCAGTGAGGGGATCAAGGTGGATCCGAAGAAGATAGAAGTGGTTTAGAGTTGGCCCAGACCGTCTTCAGCTACTAAGATTCAGAGTTTTCTTGGCTTGGCCGGTTATTACTGTCGCTTCGTGGAGGGTTTCCCGTCCATTGCAGCGCCTTTGACCAGGTTGACCCAGAAGGGTGCTCTATTCAGGTGGTCGGATGAGTATGAGGAGAGCTTCAGAAGCTCAATACTGCCTTGACCACAACTCCAGTTCTAGTTTTGCCTTCAGCATCAGGTTCTTATATAATGTATTGTGATGCTTCTCGGCTTGATATTAGGTGTGTCTTGATGCAGGAGGGTAGAGTGATTGCTTATGCTTCACGCTAGTTAAAACCTTATGAGAAGAACTACCATGTTCATGACTTGGAGTTGGCACCCATCATTCATGCATTGAATATTTGGAGGCATTATCTCTACTGTGTGTCTTATGAGGTATTTACGGATCACCGGAGTCTCCAGCACTTGTTCAAGCAAAAGGATCTAAATTTGAGGCAGCGGAGATGGTTGGAGTTTCTAAAGGACTATGATATCACCATTTTGTATCATCCCGTATAGGCCAACATGGTGGCCGATGCCTTGAGTAGAAAGACGGTGAGTATGGGTATCCTTGCATTTATTCCTGTCTGTGAGAGACCACTTGCATCAGTTGTTTTGTCCTTGGCCAATCAGTTTGTGAGGTTAGATATTTCGGAGCCTAGTCGGGTTCTAGCTTGTGTGGTTTCTCTGTTTTCCTTATATGATCGCATCAGAGAGCGTCAGTATGATGACCCCCATTTGCTCGTACTTAAGGACACAGTTCAACACAGTGATGCCAAAAAGGTCTCTATTGGGGATGATAGGGTGCTGCGGATGTAGGGTCGGATTTGTGTACCCAATGTAGATGGGTTATGTGAGTTAATTTTTGAGGAGGCCCACAGTTCACGGTATTACATTTATCCGGGTGCCACAAAGATGTATCAGGACTTGCGACAACACTATTGGTAGAGAAGGATGAAGAAAGACATAGTCGAGTTTATAGCTCAGTGCTTGAATTGTCAGCAGGTGAAGTATGAGCATCAGAGGCTTGAGATTCCGGAGTGAAAACGAGAGCATATCACCATGGACTTCGTAGTTCGGCTCCCATGGACTTTGAAGTAGTTTGATGTTATTTGGGTGATTGTGTACTGGTTGACTAAACTCCCCTTTGGATATAATTTTTTTTTCCTTTTTTTCAAAACAAAATCACTTTTTTTTAAATCAACATTTTTTCATAAAATTTCTAATTTTCACTTGAAGATGCATTTTGGAAATTTTTGAAAATTTGAAAAACTCCAAAAAGCTGTTTTTTAAAATTTTCACTCAAATCACTCACAAAAATTAAAAAACAACCCATACTAAAATTTATGTCCAAACACAACTCTAAATTTCAAATACCATTTTCACTTAAAAAAGTTTTTCACCATTTTTTGGAATTTTACAATTCTTATGTCCAAACGCCTACTAAGTCTGCACATTTCACTCTAGTTGGGACTACCTATTCTTCAGAGCAGTTGGGTGAGATCTATATTCGCGAGATTATTTGCCTTCACGGTGTACCGGTGTCCATCATTTTAGATCGGGGCACACAGTTTACATTGCAGTTTTGGAGAGCAGTGCAGCGAGAGTTAGGCACACAGGTTAAGTTGAGTACAACATTCCACCCTCAGACGGACGGACAATCCGAGCGCACTATTTAGATAATGAAGGATATGTTGCGCGCATGTGTCGTGGATTTCGGGGGTTCTTGGGATCAATTTCTATTACTTGCAAGGTTTTCCTACAACAACAGCTACCAATCAAACATTCAAATGGCTCCGTATGATGCCTTGTATGGGAGGCGGTATAGGTTTTCGATTGGTAGGTTTGAGCCGGGTGAGGCTAGGCTATTGGGTACTGACTTGGTTCAGGATGCTTTGGAAAATGTTAAGTTGATTCAGGATCGGCTTCGCACGGTACAGTCTAGACAGAAGAGTTACATCGATCGGAATGTTCATGATGTTGCTTACATGGTGAGGGAGAAGGTATTTCTTAGAGTTTCGCCCATGAAGGGTGTTATGAGGTTCGGGAAGAAGGGCAAGTTGAGCCCTCGCTATATTAGCCTATTTGAGGTGCTTGAGAGGATTGGGGAGGTGACTTACAAGCTTGCATTTTCTCCTAGTCTATCGAGTGTTTATCCAGTGTTTCATGTTTCCATGCTCCAGAAGTATTTCGGCAATCCCTCTCATGTTTTTTACTTCAGCACAATTCAGTTAGATGGTGATTTGACTTATGATGTGGAGCCGGATATTGACTTATATGTAATTGACTTCAGAACGAAGTTTTGATGGTTCTGATAGCTCCGTAGGGTGATTTTTGACTTAGTATTATGTCTGAATATTGATTTGGAGGTCCGTAGATGAGTTTGGCCTGAATTGACGAAAGTTGGAAAAGTTGAAGTTTGGAGAATTGAGAAGTTTGACCGAGATTTGACTTTGTGGTTACCGCCTACTGGGCTTAGATTTTGGTTCCGAAAGTTGGAATAGGTTTGTTGTATAATTTATGACTTGTGTGCAAAATTGGAGATCAATCAAAGTTGGTTTGATAGGTTTCGGCATCGATTATAGAAGTTGGAAATTTATTTGTTTCAACAGGCTTGAATTGAGGTACGATTCGTGTTTTTGATGTTGTTTGATGTGATCTGAGGCATCGACTAAGTTCGTATCGTATTTTAGGACTTGTTGGTATATTTGGTTGAGGTCCCGGGGGCTTCAGATGGATTTCGAATGGCTAACAGATTGGAATTGGGATTTAGAGGATTGCTGAGGAGTTTAGGTCTGGTGCTATCGTACCTGCGAAGGATTTGATCACA
This sequence comes from Nicotiana otophora, assembly GCA_000715115.1. Taxonomy (NCBI): domain Eukaryota; kingdom Viridiplantae; phylum Streptophyta; class Magnoliopsida; order Solanales; family Solanaceae; genus Nicotiana; species Nicotiana otophora. The sequence goes on along the minus strand of AWOL01S0007654.1, from coordinate 83,682 downwards.
GGTGCGAGACCGCAGAAGCATGTTTCGCATCGCAGGTATGGAATTTTGTTGGGGCTGAGGGGATGTATAGGTGCAAGGGTTTTGTCTACATCTGCGCGATTGCAGATGCGGGATGCGGAGTGCATGTGCGATTTGGGTGAGTGGCAGCAATTTCCGCAAAAGTGGAGAGGAAGTCACTGGTGCAACTCCGCAGATGCAGAGCCTTGTCCGCAAAAGCGAGGGAAGGAGGCTTTCATGGAATCCGTAAAAGTGGAATTTTTATCGCACCTGCGGGACCGCAGATGCGGTTAAGTGGATCGCATGTGCGAAAGCACTGGTAGCATATTAATTCGAACCCAAGGTTCCGAGATTTTATTCATTTTTGGACTTTGGGAGCTCGGATTGAGGCAATATTTGAAGGAGATTTCACTAGATTTCAAGAGGTAAGCCACTTTTGATCAGCATGCAGGTTACAAGCAACTCAATGAAATGATTTGCAGCAGCTTCTTATTAAACGGGCAGGTTGCAAGCAGCTCATGCAGACAGCTTACAAGCAACTAAAGAAAAGCCTTGCAGCTGCTTCCTGAAAAGCCTTGCAGTTGTTTCCTTTTTTCTATAAATAGAGGAGTTTTCAGTTCATTATGAATATAACTTTGAAAGATGAATAAAATATCAATCTCCCTCTATACTTGTCTTTATTTTATTTTTTTTATAGTCTTTATTTTATAACACGTTATCAGCACGAGACTCTGCCATTTTGAGCAATTACATCAAATCTAATTTCTATTTCAGTGTTCATCTCCGATGTAAGGCGACACTCTTATGTCCGTGGTCAGATCTTGTTCATTCCGAGTATCATAAGGCAGATTATATCCTTGAGGTGGTGAGTTTTTCTTCTTGGCAGTAGTGATGTAGATATCACTTACATATGAAGTGGTCAAATTTGCGTAATTTAATTTAAGCCTTCTGCTTATATTTTAATATCTTTATCATCGCTTGCTTGGTTATATGTTACGTATACAGTACCTATTTTGGTATTTGTTTTCATCCTTATTATCTTAATAAGGATTACAAAGTGGATAATATTGTTAGATCCACTTAAACTCCAGCAGAGTTTGCAAGAAATATACAACCACTAGAAGTGGTTATATTTCATATATCTCATTGTAACTAAATTTTGTTAACCACCAGAAGTGGTATATGCCTATGACCACCAGAAGTGATAATTTAGGCTTTCTATGGTTACAATTAAAGATAAACTAGAGAAATATTCTCTATATTACATGCACGCCTCGATTTGCTCCTAAAGTAGTAAATATTTTAAAAGAGGTTGAAGCATCACAATTTGATGTGATTAATGCGCGTTCAGATAATTATGTTCGATTTCCTGAAGGATGGGAATTTTTGATAAATATTAATATATTCCCTAAAGTGAATATGATAATATTAATAAAGTCGTAAATATGAACGCACTCTTATTGTAAATATATTACAATTCACCTCCAGAAGAGTTAATATGATTGAGAGAATATATACTCAATATTTCGTATTTTAAATTTGCTCCTGAAGAAGTAACACAATTGAAATTTTCTCCTGAAGTAGGAAAATATTTTGCAGCAGTATCTTTATGTGCTTAAACAAAATAATGAGCTATACAAAGTTATTTTTGTAGCACATTTTTATTCCCTGGAGTGAATGAAAAAATACCACAACTCACCTCCTGAAGGGGTAGAATAATAGAGGATATAAATATTATTTTTGTAGCATAAAGATCATTACCACAAGTACTTGTTGTACGTAAAACATCTTGGATAATTTTATTAAGTATCATTCTAAGGCAAAAGCATTCTTGTAGAATGCTTTCTACTACAACCACATTAATATATTATGGTTAGTTATTGAGTTCCCCGAAGAAAATAACAACTCGTGTATCTTTCCTTAAAAGATGCAATGACTATGTGGTTGCCGTATTGATACAAATATTCAGATGTTAATGATATTTCTCCTTGAAGGAGATATTTGTCACAAAGTTAGTAGTAGAAATATTAAAATTCTTATTTTTCGTCATTTATAATTTTAGAATTAGTTTTATATTGTTTATTTGATTATGATTTTCTCTCATGACACCAGAAGTGTCTGAGCAATATTTGATAGTACAACAAAAGCTCCTGAAGAGCTAACTGTTTGTCTAAAAGACACATGACACAAGTAGTGTCTGAATAATATTTGATTGTGGACAATAAATGGAAGGCTCCTGAAGAGCTTATTTGTCATTATTGTGGTCAAAATATATGTTATGATAAACCGAAGTTTACTAATACATATGACTATCATACTGAGACTACAAATGATTGAAAGATTGAAAATCTTCATGTTTCCACAATCATATGGGGTAAATATGTATGTGAGAAGATACTTGCCTTATTCTTCAAATTTGTACTACATCATGTATCACAATATACCAGAAGTTTACTAATGCAAAAGCAGTTACAGTAAATCAGAAATTTACTGATACAAAAGTAGTCACAGTAAATCAGAGGTTTACTGATGCAAAAGTTTATTCCATAGTAAACCAGAAGTTTACTTAGAGATAGCACATGCCATGATAAACTTGAAGTTTTCATTTGTCATTTTTAAATGAGCTATTTGAGAATTCAGATAAGCATATACTGAAGAACTAGAAGATTCTTCAAGAATTCTCTTATGTTGCTTGTTCTCATAATAACTTGATTATACTAGCTAAAGTTGGGACTAAAATCCTCGAATTCTGGAATATATAAAAGGTGAATATGGGCCCATTAACCCATCATGTGAACCACTTATAGATGCATATATAATATGGTTACATGTATATTTATTGTCAACCCGCAGTTTGGCATTTGAAATTGTCTTTCTCAATTAAGAGCATCAACAATAACAATAACAACAACAACAACAACAACAACAACAACCCAGTAAAATCCCACTAATGAGGTCTGGGGAGGGTAGTGTGTACGCAGACCTTACCCCTACCCCGAAGGAGTAGAGAGGCTGTTTCTGAAAGACCCTCGGCTAAAAAAAAGATAAAAGGGCAAAAAGGGAGACAATATTAGTATCACAATATATGAAATCATTTTCAGATTATGAAATCAAGATAGTTCATCTTGATAATGCTGGTTTATATCCAAGCTAGTTTAACATTGAATACCTCCTATTAATGGCTAAACTATTACTTATGAGAACAAAGCCTCATGTGTTGGTCTAAGATTTTCTAAATTGCATACAACAATACTTGTATGCATCAGACCAACAAAATATGATAAGTCCCCTCACAATTGGTTTAGGTTCAAAACTCAAATATATTTACTATCTAATAACTTTTGATGTGTGGTATATGATTAATTTCTCTACCACAATGCACAAAGATATGTTTTCCAAAGAACATTGGGGATATGAGTTAGTTTTTCTAACATTTGAGGGATGAAATAAAACAGCTGAAAATATGCTATATGAATCGAATTATCATTAATATAATTCTCGCTTAGAAGATAATTCAAGTCAAATGCCAGAAGCATTTGCTGATCCAAAATTAAATATCATATTTCAGCTGCAAATACTCCTATTAAAATTAAAGTCCCTGAAAGATAGAGTTTATCGTACACATGAAGCGTGCTAGACCAATCGGTTCCAAAGGTAACAATCCTTGAAAAGAATAGGAGAAAATAATCATAATAAGGAGGAAATAATCTCTGGAAGAGCCCACGATATAACATTTCATGAAACTCCAGAAGACATTCAGGTACCTGAAAATAAAGAAAGTGATGAGATCTCAATAAGTTATATCGCTTGCGAATTGATACGAAATGATCGTCGACGATATATTTGATACAATATAGTACACAATATTGTAAAAGATTGTGAGGATCAGACCTGTAGTCCAGACACCTAAAGATGTCATGGCATTTAAATATAAATCATAACCTATATGACTCATTTGATTAATTCTATATGAAGATCCCTGAAGGATTTAAAATGCCTGGAGCAAATTCAAAATTTCAAAAAATATATTCAATCAAATTACAAAGATATTTGTACGGTTTAAAGTAATCTGGGCGCATGTGGTATAATAGCCTTAGTGAATATTTATTGAAAGAAGGTTACATAAGTGATGTTATTTGTCCATGTATTTTTATAAAGAAAATGGCATCAGAATTTGGTATACTTGCTATTTATGTTGATGACATAAATCTTGTTGGAACTCCAAAAGAGCTCCAAAAGGCAATTGAATATCTTAAGAAAGAATTTGAGATGAAAGATCTTGGAAAGACAAAACTTTGTCTTGGTCTGCAAATTCAACATTTAGCAGACGAGATCTTTATCCATCAATCTGCATATACATAAAAGGTCTTAAAACGCTTTTATATGGACAAAGCGCACCCATTGAGTACACCAATGATTGTTCAATCACTTGAAGTGAATAAGGACCCGTTTCGACCTCCAGAAGAGGATGAGGAACTCCTTGGTCCTGAAACACCCTATCTCATTGCAATTGGTGCACTTATGTATCTTGCTAATGCTATAAGGCCCGACATAGCATTTTCTATTAATTTACTAGCAAGATATAGCTCTTCTCCTACGCATAGATATTGAAATGGGATTAAGCATATATTGCGATATTTAAAGGGAACTCTTAATATGGGTTTGTTTTATGCTAACAAAGGTAGTGCATATCTTGTTGGTTATGCAGATGCAGGTTATTTATCTGATCCCCATAAAGCTCGATCTCAAATCGGGTACGTGTTTACATGTGGAGGTACTATCATATTATGGCGCTCCACAAAGCAATCTATTGTTTCTACTTCTTCAAATCATGCTGAGATAATAGCTATTCATGAAGCAAGTAGGGAATGCGTATGGTTGAGATCAGTGATTCATTTCATTCGAGAAAAATGTGGTTTAGAATGTGATAAAAGATCCACAATTTTATAAGAAGACAATGCTACATGCATAGCCCAATGAAAGGGAGGATTTATAAAAGGAGATAGAATGAAGCACATTTCACCAAAATTATTCTACACACATGATATTCAGAAAAATGGTGATATTGATGTGCAACAAATTCGTTCAAGTGACAATCCGACAGATTTATTCACTAAGTCTTTGCCAACTTCAACTTTTGAGAAGATGGTATACAAGATTGGAATGCGGAGACTCAAATATTTGAAACAAGGTTTTCATCAGGGGGAGTGAAATACGCACTATACTCTTTTTTTCTTATTAAGGTTTTTTCCCATGGGATTTTTCTTGTAAGGTTTTTAATGAGGCAGCTAAAAATGCGTATTACTAAATATGTGTACTCTTTTTCCTTCATTAGATTTTTTCCCACTGAATTTTTCCTAGTAAGGTTTTAACGAGGCACATTATCTTTTAATGAACATCCAAGGGGGAGTGTTATGAAAATATTATATTGTGAATGTCCATTCATTACTCCGCTATAGATAATCTTCCTGAAGAAGATTATCCATTTAGTACTTTGTTGAAGTTTATCTGTAAGCAGCTGATGCAGGCAGGTTACAAGCAACTCAATGAAATGATTTGCAGCAGCTTCTTATTAAACATGCAGGTTGCAAGCAGCTCATGCAGACAGCTTACAAGCAGCTAAAGAAAAGCCTTGTAGCTGCTTCCTGAAAAGTCTCGCAGCTGCTTCCTGAAAAGCCTCGCAGCTACTTCTTTTTTTCTATAAATAGAGGAGTTTTCGGTTCATTATGAATATAACTTTGAAAGATGAATAAAATATCAATTTCCATCTATACTTGTCTTCATTTTATTTATTTTATAGCCTTTATTTTATAACATATAATACTAGAAAAGGCTTTTAGCTAAGTAACTCTGTATTGATCTCAAAAGATAGAATGTCAGGTTATAATTAGTGACTTGTGAATAATCATTAAATTTCACATTTCTTTCGTAGTTCTTTATCCATAAATTTATGGCCTTGTAGCAAGCTCAAATTAGTCTAGGAAAATGAATAGTAAAACACTCTATTAGGTGCGCTTTAACTTTTCAATCACGGATTCGTTTGCGTAGCGTGATTATGACAACGTAGTATTATTCAAATCATTCTTTAATAATTCTAAGCAACAAAGGTGTTATTCAAATCATTCTTTAATAATTCTAAGCAACAAAAGTGTATATAGGCGAAACATGAAAATCCAACAAAACACAGTTTATCCAAAAAATAATATAAGCCAAATGAAGTCAATAAAGCGATCGTGGTAGAACCACGGGACTCGGGAAATGCCTTACACCTTCTCCTCGGTCAACAGAATTCCTTACCCGAACTTTATTTTCGCAGATCAATAATAATAGAGTCAAATCCTCCTTTGACTAGGGATTCAAATAAAAAATGACTTGTAACACCCAAAATCAATTCCAAGTGGCGACTCTATAAATAAAATAATTCCTACTCAAATTTGTCAATTTAATTGAAAAAATTCTTTAAACCCCACAATTCATAACATATATCTTTTGGGGTAAAAAGGGGTGTGACACTAATATTATCCTATTAAAAAATTGGGTCGGTTCACGAGTTGACTCAGATCTGAGTATAAAAGAAGAAAAGGAGCAGCTAATTTATATGCCTATAAGATTACTTTTTGACATAATTAGCATGGTGTCTTTCGGGAAGGTCCGGTTGGTTTGGAGGTGTTATGACCTAGAATCGATTCACCATCGATGCCTTCTGGGTCTGAGCTTGTCGCACAGAGTTTGTCTAGTACGGTTTATATACCCTGTGTGGTTTGTAGCCTATTACACAGTGAGAGTTTACCCAGTGCGCACACAGTGCTCACCCAAAGGGCAGAGACGGTAGCGATTACGAATTTTCCCGGGGTTCCAAAAAAAAAAAACATACAATTAGCATGGAAATAAAATTTCAATATACAGCAACAGGCGGCTCACCAAGTTGGTGTCTCAAACCTTGAGGAGGGACCTTAATTTTTTGTTTTTTTTTAACGTTTCCTAAATGTTTTTCTTTGAATTCTAGCTTCCTAATTAACTTTTTGAGCTACAAAGTTATTATTAATTCTTTATAATTAATTTCTTTTAATAATATTTTACGGATAATATATAACTAATTAATTTTATCTCTCTTGATATATTGTTAATCGTAAGTAACATTTTATCAAATTAAATTTCGAAAAACGCCTTTCCGCATATGCAGCTTTTACAAGAACGGTTAATATTAGGCATTTAAAAAAGAATCAAGTTTTTTATCTGATTGAGTATATCGATTAGAGTATTATCTTCTACTTGTACTTTTTTTAACATATTTAATTCGGTAACTAAACTTAAACCATCATTATCGTGTGATTATTATTGTTTTAAGGATTTTTTAGGTTAAGGCAATATTTTCAAGATCCTTATCACCTAGTGATCTCAAACTTTACCACTAAATATAAAAATAAAAATATTTTTATACACTTAGAATTATTCCAATATATTTCAAGATTTGTTTTACTTTAGAATTCTTATTTTTTTTATAAAAAAATTAATTCATAAATTTATTATTAGCGAAAAATGATGCCCAAAATTTTAAGGTCTAAAGAGTAAAGCCCTTGCTTTATTTGCCTTACCCTCATGCTGGTAGCCTGGCAGTTTATAGTAAATGGAATAAATAAAAATATAAGAGGAGTTTGGACATGATTTGGTTAATATTTTATTTTTTTAAAATAGTATTAAAGATAAAGTTGTAAGTTTTTGTCTTTTGTTTTTGGAGGTTGTTAAGATTCAAAATGCTAGTATTATTCGAGCTCTAACTTATTGAAGAGCTAAGTTCAAAATTATGCTTCCTCAATTGAGGATACACTTGTCTCTCTCAATGGAAAACGAAAGTGGAGTAAAATCTCCGTGGGCAATTTGGTCAATCGAAACATGCATGATTATTCCTGCTAGAAAAATCCGTTTATTTTAAATAGAATTTTTTTTAAAGTACTTTTCAAAAAAAATAGTTTGTGTTTGACTAATTAATTTTAAAAGTACTTTTGAGCAATAAATTTGTGTTTGGCCAAATTTTTCAAAAAGTACTTTTAAGTATCAAATTACGAATAAGGATATAAAGAGATTTACTTAATACTTTAATATTATATAAGTAAATAAATGATCACAAAATTTTATTATTAAAGACAATAACAGGATGTTCTTTTTTGGACATCTTGTTTGGGCTACTGGATTTATATTCTTAATTTCTTGGCGTAGATATTGGCAGGAATTGATTGAAACTTTAGCATGGGCTCATGAACTCTTCTTTACATTTATTACGATTCTTTCTCCATGGATATTAGTATTTGAATAGTCTTATTACTTCAAAGAAGCTCGGTTACTCCTTTTCAAAAAAGGAGATTTACTTAATATTTAATACTATAAAGAGATTTACTTAATACTTTAATATTATATAAGTAAATAAATGATCACAAAATTTTATTATTAAAGACAATAACAGGATGTTCTTATTTGGACATCTTGTTTAGGCTACTGGATTTATGTTCTTAATTTCTTGGCGTGGATATTGACATGAATTGATTGAAACTTTAGCATGGGCTCATGAACTCTTTTTTACATTTATTACTATTTTTTCTCCATGAATATTGAAATTTGAATAGTCTTATTACTTCAAAGAAGCCCGGTTAGTCCTTTTCAAAAAGAAATCAAACATTGTTCTTCTTTTTCCATTTTATTTAAGTAAAATATAAAAATAAAATTGAAAAGTACTTTAATTCTTTTAAAATAATTTAAATATATCAAAATCATTCAACAAATATAAAAGCATTCACCCCAAAAGCCACTATATATTAGAAAACTATAATAAAAATAAGAAGAAATATTTATACATTAATATCCTAAGTATTAGATTTAAAATAAGCAAAATTATTTTGATATATACTATATTTTGCTTAGCATAACCTATTTTTTCTTCTTCTCAAAATTGATTTTATTTCTTTCCAAAAGTATTTTTTCCTAAAAATAAACTTGGTCAAATATCTCAAGTTGAGAAAAAAAGGTACTTTTGAGACTTGGCCAAACAAGCCATTAATGATTCAATATTTAAGATAAGGATCCTTTTAAACTGACAGACAAATCCACTCTAAATCGTGGGTGCGGCGGGCAAGCACCTGCCAGTTCGAAGTTCGAACTAGTAATATATTTCTAATTAATAAGTATTTCACGATTAATGCAACAATTTTTTGAAATATTAGATTCAGGCATTTATTTCACAAAGCTCATTTAATTTTTATTTTGTTATACTGAGGTTGTTAAATTACTTGTATATTTAAAAGGTCACTTCATTTTCGTTAACATCACAAAAAATCACTAAGCTATTTTGTAACAAAAAAATATTCGACTTTACCTACTATCAGAAAAAATTGCTTGGAAGAAGGAAAATGACAAATTGATGATAGATATTATATTGTTTCTACAGTTGAGCGATTTTTTGTTTAAACTTTAATATGAGTGTTTACATGTTGAACCTCGTGATCGCTCGTTTAAAATGCTAAATCTGCTTAATATTTCATACGCGTCTCTCGTGCCATGCTTTACATGTACCTTGATTCCACATTTCAAAGGAAGATCCTCTCTTCGCTATCACCATTTTCTGCTTTGCCCAGAAACCAACGACATATAAATGGAAATGGATCGCCACCATTCACCACCACCATAAATCATCACCACCATAAATCCGCCGTGAATCCCGCCGCCACCAACTTACATTTTCATTTTCTCATGCCTCCCTCTCTCGCCTCTGTACATATGGGCTAATTAATATATTTTTTTTCTTTATCTTCATTTTTACTCAATATTTTTTTTTATGTATTTATTGTTATTATAAGTGTACATCTTGGAGTTTATTATTGCGAAGAAATGATAGTTCGGTCATTGCGATTCAAAATGACTACGATTGGAAAATGTTCATCGATTTATCGGACTTCGCCGGAATTTGATCTCCCGGAGCCGTCGTCCGGGAAGTTAGGGTTTCGAAAGCTACCGGCATGTAATAAATCATTCGGCTTCAGCATTTTTGGTACCGAGGTCAAAACGAGCTTCGTAGCGCCTTTAAGAGCGATCGAAGCTTCTACAACGGCTCATGTCAACGGAAAAGCGGAAAATGTTCATCGGACAGGATGTGATTCCAACAACGATATGCCTATAAATGATTGCCATGGCTTTTCTGGTAGGCGCTCTTTTCTTTTTCTCTCGATTTGTTTCCTTTTTTTTATGCTTAATAATTCTGCTTAGTAAAGAAATACTGAAGTTTAGAATTCAAATATACATTTTTTTGCTAGTTTAGATTGCTGTGCTGGTTTATATTATGCTAAATCAATGTGAAAAGTTGACTCCTGGATTCAATATTGTCATTTGCTGTTGTAACAAAATAGAAAGCTTTTTGCTTGTTGTGAACCCGTGACTGACTTGTATTTCGGCCACAGTTTTAATCTAATTCAATGCTTCTAATTAATTATATTTTATTTGACTGCAGCCAGGAATTAATACAAGGGGTTTTTAAATTAGCCATCTTTTAACCCCGTTTGCCACTTCACTAGATCTCTCTTATGTCAAGGGATTCAACAACTAATATAACCAAAAAAATTGTTTTTGCCCTATTTGCAAAGTATAATTTTTCAACGAATTATGACTTCTTAGTTCTTATTTCTAGTGGACGTAATAATTTGTTTTTTCCCTAAGTCGTGGCTTATTTCGAGTGTACATGAAAAAGGACGAGGGATTAGTCCATCTTTATTTACATTGTATTATGACTTCTTAGTTCTTATTTCTAGTGGATGCAATTTTGCTTCACGAAAATTTAGTTACTAATCTGACAATCATCTAACTAGGTAACAGTATACCACAAATGTCTACAATTGGGAATTCGACAAACATTGTCTGGCACAAATGTTCTGTAGAGAAATGTGACAGAGAGGAGTTGCTTCAGCAACGGGGTTGTGTTATATGGATAACTGGCCTCAGTGGCTCAGGTCAGTTTAAAATGCCAGAAGCCTCATATTAGCTCTCAATTTTTTTCTCTCTTCTCTCTCTTTCTGTGACTCTCTTGCCAGATGTTTTCTATCATGTATTACAATCCATTTTCTAAATTTTTGGGTACTGTTCTGATTAGAACTTGGGCTTTGCATGCATATCTTTGCTGAATAATGCACAAGAGAAACAGTTACTAAATGATTTTCACATCACATGATTACTTCTTACGAATATCGAAGGAGAACAACTCGGTGCGAGCAGCCTTTGCCAAATTTGTGCTTTTATAGGGCAATAGAAACTACCCAATGAAGTATGAAAGTTTTAATTAAATACTCTTCTTGTAAAGCTAGATGCCATTTGTATGATTTATGGGATTCAATCTTCCTTCAGAAAAGTTGACATCAAACCTACCAAAAGCAGAATAGCCAAAATCCAAATCAGAATAACGCCCTCTGCTTTACCCCTTTCTTTTGTCAGATTGGTTATTCTATAAAGTTGAGTTAATTGAACTATGATATTAAGAAACGATAAGATAATCTTGAGTGTACTTGCAACATTACCTTTATCTCTGAGTCCTATTAGTAGGTCTGCTCGGTGAACACCAAATACTAGTTAAGAAGCACAGTTGTCATTAGTTTGACACTATTCAATATTCATCAGGGGAACCTGGAGGTAAGAGTAATATGCTGGAAAACATTGTACTTGATTTCAGTTTCAAATGCAGTGTCGATCATACTGCTAAACTGAAACGAACATTATTAGTCAACACGCTATTGCAAGATACTCTATGAGTTTGCCCTGATTTGGAAGCACCTAAGAATGATTGTGGCAGAACATTTTAATATGAATAGTTATTTCTTCTCTTAATGTTGATTAGTTTCTTTCATGATACTACCTATTATTTAGCATCAGGTACTGCTGTCCTTTTCGCTACTCTTATTCTCGATTTTATTCTAAGGCCTTCAGTCTCTCTCTCTCTCTCTCTCTCTCTCTCTCTCTCTCTCTCTCTCTCTCTCTCTCTCTCTCTCTCTCTCTCTCTCTCTCTCTCTCTCACACACACACACACACACACACACCAACTTTTTTATACATTCAACTTGATTTCAGGGAAGAGCACTTTGGCATGTGCTCTAGGTCGTGGCTTACACGCTAGAGGAAAACTCACCTACATCCTTGATGGTGATAATGTTCGCCATGGTCTGAATCGTGATCTTAGTTTCAGAGCAGAAGATCGAGCAGAAAATATAAGACGTATAGGTTGGCTTCTTTTTGTCTTTGCTTTGCAAATATTTCCAGAAGCCCTCTCATTTATTCTCTTGGAAACCTAACATTTCCAAATGCTTATAAATAGGGGAGGTGGCAAAGCTTTTTGCGGATGCTGGAGTTATTTGCATTGCCAGTTTGATATCTCCCTACAGGAAGGAGCGAGATGCCTGTCGCGCTTTACTGGCAGAAGGGGATTTCATTGAGGTTTGTGATGGGAAATGGTTCTCAAAGGATTAGCTTCTCCAGTGAGCCGTTGCTGTTTGGCACACATTATTAGCTGATTGAGTTGGGTAACTTTTTTAGGTGTTCATGGATGTTCCTCTGCATGTGTGTGAGGCAAGGGATCCTAAGGGATTGTACAAACTTGCTCGAGCGGGGAAAATAAAAGGTATTGTCTGTTATCTCGATCTCTCTTTTCTTTGTTTTTGTGAGTTAGCATTTTATATCAGAAAGCTTTATTTACAATCTTGATGGATGAGGGTGGTCAGTTGAAAGTCCGAGGTTATCAGCAGGGAAGTTCTGATGATCTGCTTTCCTCAATATCAAGTTGCCTAGCTTGAACATTTTCGGCCCCGTTGCTGCAGGCAGAAGATACTCTTCTTTAGGGATGTTAAATGGGCAAGTTGGATCAAATTTCAATGAAGTCATGAGGCAATATGCCCAAAGCTAGTATGTTAATTTACCCTAAACAATGGGTCATATTCAACTCGACCGACTCAATCATTTTATGGGTTTGTTTTTCTTATAATTTGTCTAATTACCAAGTCAAACTGCAATCAACTTTTCTTTATAGAGAGAAATGGGAAACCAAACCAACAATTTCTTTTTCTATTTTTTATCAAATTTTTGTGGGTCAATTTTGCTATCTAGATAGCCAATATAGACCAAACTTTTAGATACACCGCCCAACCTTGGACAAGTTGGTGAGCGACACTTGTATGCACTAAGTTTACACCCCTACCTCATCTTCTTCGTTTATCTCTTTCTGCTGGTTTTATTTTTTAGATTTTTATTTCACCTAAAACGTCACGTTATTTAGCATTTCACTTTGTACTTTGCAGGTTTTACCGGTATTGATGATCCATACGAGCCACCCCTAAAGTCTGAGGTAAGGTCAAGTCTGTTCGTCTTGCTTAACATGCTGTACATAAGGGGGTTGATTGTGCTCCTAGATTCTGCTGTCGCCTCGTTTCAGATTATCAGCATTTTTAAACTACAATATTTGACCTACTGTAACAAATTTAGGATGAGTCCGTATAAGCCATTGATACAAGTAATTTCAATCCTCCAATCTCTGAGTTGTGTTAGTCTCAACTCTCAATTATCTTTGGATATTCATTTGATCGCATCATGCTTGCTTAAAGAGGATATAATAGCAAATTACTTATCCTCCTCCTCAAAGCTCATATTACTTACATGTGGTCTTGTAATTTTTCCGATGTGCAGATAGTTTTACATCAAAACCGAGGGCTATTTGATTCTCCTAATGATTTGGCTGATACAGTGATCTCATACTTGGATGAAAAAGGTTACCTGAAAGCGTAACTGCTCAAGCCTTATCTGCATACCTGCAATTTCAGTTTGTATCTAGGGTTGTTCATTGGCCGGTTTGGTATGGGTTTGAAAGATTCCGGCGGGGTGTTTCGGTTTTTGGTTTTCAAAATGTTATGACAACACCATACCCAAATAAGTTCGGTATGGTTTGGTTTTCTACTTTTCGGTTTTGGTTTGTGCGGTTTGGTAATTTCGGTATTACTCTTCAAAGTTATATTTTACCAATCAAACTAGTGATTGTGATTCATGAAACTGATTTTTCAGTCTCAACCAGAAAAGAAAAAAAAGAGAGAACAAATTAAACCAAAACGTTAATAATTAGTCATTCTCAAAATGAGACTCTCGTTCGTTGCTTGAAAAAAAAAGTAGAGGAAAGCATCAGACATAATATTTTTTTTTTGTTTTTCACCCGATATCCGGTACCCACACATAAGACATAATATTATTAAAAGTCAAATGTCATGAACTACCAAATTTAAAACGAATATTTTGTAGCCATTTAACAAATTAAATTGAGGGTAACAAGCTTCGCGTATCATGTTTAGTTCTAAGGAAATCATGCAATAACTAAATGATTAGAGCAAATTCTTTGATCAAGATTAAAGATACCCATGAACAGAAAATTCTTGGGTTTAAATTTAGGAGAGAGAGAGAAGTTAATCTGAGGTGGAGCAGTCAATGTTGGAAGTCTGGTTCAAGCTTAAGGGCATTAGAGTATTGCTTTAAAATTCAAAAATTGAATATCCTAAGTGGATTAAGAAAATTCACTTCAAAATATATTTGAATTATTCATATATGCGAAATTATTAACATTCTACTTAGTGTAAAAAATGAGATCGTATCATCACGAGAATTCCGAAAAAAACATTTATGTAGCTATTCTTTTTATACTTAAAAATAGATTTGAGCTATTCAAATGTTTGAAATTATTTTTATTATGTTTAGTGGTAAAATTAAAATTACCATGTGATGATAATTTTAAAAAAATTATGTTAACCTTACAAAAAAAATATTACTTCATGTGATCCAATTTATATGATACTTTTCGTTTTTCGAGATTCAAACTTTTTAATACTCGAACACTCATGACTCACGTTTTTGCTCTTTTGACTGATATTTAGACATAAAATCTTTAAATTTTTTTAAATAAATTCACATATTTGAAAACTGCTTAAAAAGTACTATAAATTACGATAATTAATAATTTAAAATTTAAAAGCATATGAAAAAATTACGGTCAAAGAACAACTCATTTGACTCTGAAAGAACACCGTCACGAAAATTGGGATGGAAGGAGTACATAAATTTGTGAAAGTAAATATGAGTGCAAGATGACTCGAACACCATTATTATAAATAAGTTCATATATATATATATATACGAATCTTATTGTCAGGGGCGGATTTAGGCCTAAAATACGTGGCACGTGAACCCATGATCTCTTTGTCAAACTAGGTATTTTACGTGCATATTTTTTAGAATTGGTGTAATATTATTTGTTGGCACATATGCTCCAAAAAAGTATAAGTGGTGCACTTGGTTCAAAGCTAAGTTATTTACCTTGAGGAACATAGATCAATTCTCACTTAATAAAAAAATTCTCCTTTCTTTAGTGGTGCACCCATGTTTTAGAAATTGTAGATTCCTTATTGTACAGAAGACACTAATTTACAAAGTCACTAGTTTAGAATTTAGCTTGTCTTTTATATTTGCCATTTTGTATATAACCATGTGCTTTAATATGGTATTCGGTATTTTGTTTTCTTTTTTTAAAAGAAAAATCGTATACTGTATGAGCACCAAAATTTATAAAAGTTTATAACAAATATCATATCATAAACCGAAATACTGAAACTGGGCTAATTTTATTTATTTCGGTTTGGTAATTTTATTTTTGCCAAATATGCATACCCCTATCCACGTCCACCATTTTCTATTGTATTAGTGAAATAAAATCTCCTCATTAATTACGAAACTGCACATTTCCTTTGTGTATAAGTGGATTGTCATTTATGCAAACTGAGTTTATAATTTGGCTCCACTTGCCTACCAATTATGATTATTTTATTGTCATCAACGGGCCAGAAGTGGAATGAATAACATTTGTCATTTGCATTAGTTCTATTATGCCTTGCAATGTCAATGTGATTCAATTCTTCAGTTTTTTTAAAAAATTCTTCTCAAATTAGGAGAATTTATAGTGTTTTCATACTCCCCTCCGGCGTGACTCGAATCCAAGACCTAACGTTCCTGGGTGGAGGTACTTTTACCAACTGAGCAAGCCTCACTTGTCTAATTCTTTTGTTGTGTATGTTTTATTTGCCAATCACATAACATATCCGTTTTTGTTGCCAAAAAACAGAATATAGAAATAATTAATATTGCACTCACATAACATATTTTCCTGTCTTGTGATTGTATTACTTTTTTCTCTCCAACACATTTAATTGTAAAAATTATTTGTCTCATTTTTTCTCAATATGCCTTCAATTAATAGGTCCTCTAATGAATAGCAACAGACATCAATAACACCATTCTGGACGGCAGAAAGCTTGGAGATTATCAAAGCTATATATAAGTGTAAAGCACTATCAATTGTCTCACCATAAAAAAGATTAAGTTTATACATTAATAGTGCAAAAAATATTTACAGGATTAGATATTTTGTAAGGTAATAATTAAAAAATTAATTAGTAGCATAATATATACAGTAACTAATATATTATAACAGGTAAAATTAACTAATAATATAAAAATGTTACGCAATTAGAGAGCACCGATAATTAGAGAGCACGCAAATTAGTGCACAAAATTAAACTCCTTCCAAAATCACAGAAATGAAGTTGGGAAATTCTACAGTTTTATGACCAATAAAAACCAGACATCAGAAGCACACGCGTGGATTTCACTTGTCGGATTTAACGTGCGTCCATTAACAGACGACAGGTTCACGGACCATGCACTGTCCAATAATCATCAATCAATTTAAAATCTCATTGGGTAGTGACTTTCACGCACACGTTTTCGCGAGTGTTCTTCTTTATAACAACTTTATGATATCATATTGGTCCACGTACTCATCATACAGGAAAATATAGCTGTCAATTGCAGTGACTATTTCGTAATTCCATTTAATTTCAAGGGGCAAATGTTATATCAAATTTTGTATTCTTCTATCACAATCATTTCATTCCCATATCAATTTTTGAACGCAGGTACGATAAACAGTAGCCAGGAGAAGAGTAAAGTTTCCTAAAGTCTCAATTCAAAACACACACAAAGGGAGAGAGAGTGTGTGTGTGTGTGTGAGAGAGAGAGAGAGAGAGCGGTGTTTATAGTGAGATTATATTTGTATATTATCTCTCTCTCGTTTTCGCGTAATCCATGGGTCTGTGGGAAGCTTTTCTCAATTGGCTTCGAAGGTACGTTTTATGTTTCATATAAAGTGGAATGAATTAATGGATATATTAAGATTTATATAGTCGATTTCAACTAATTTGAGAGATTGAGTCTGTAGTTGATTGATTGAGTTGATTAATATTTTGCGAGCTCTAGGTTGTAAGTTTTGACCGTTGAAGAAATTCATATAGCCGCCCCCGACTTGCTTGAGACCGAGACATATCTTCGTTTTGTTTATAATTGTGTATTTTGATTTTTTTGGTATGTTATCAGTTTAACGTCGATTATTTAGTGTTCTCCATGAGTTTTGGTCATATTTGGAATTTGAATGAGATGAGATGTGGATTTTGTTTTTCGGTTTTTGTTCCAGGATGAGCAAAATTTGCCATCAATCACATTTTAGGTTAATGAGTTTCTTTTTTGTTTGTTACATGATGAGCTGTAATTGTTAGTGAATTATATTTTAATGAGTCTTTGGTTTGCTGAGGTTCCGATGTGAGTTTTGTTCTTAAACTTTGGTAATAATGATCATTAACGGATATGCCTGTTGTATCGTAGAAATTTCTAGCACTAACATCAAAGACATTCGATAGATGGACAAAGAGCTATTATATAGTGGAAAGAAAATTGGAATAGGAGATCAAGAAAAAGTCATTTATTTCTTTTCCCAACTGTGAGTGCATGAACAGGAGATTGGATTTTGTGGCTGATTTTAATTGTGTGCAAAAAGGATGGATTTTTCATCTCTTACCAATGAGCTTATCTTACCTTGGCGTTTTCTTCCACTTGTAAAGGAGTTACTGACGGTGCATTGGGTTTTCCGTAAGAGAGAAAAAAGAAGGATCTTAAAAAGGACTCTGCAAACTGCACATTCTTATTGTATTCAATCGTTGTTCACCCAAAAAAAGAACCTATAAATTTGTGATGTGGTTCAAAGTGCTGTTTAACCTTTCACAAGAAGTGAACTCCTCATCAATACCAGTGAATTGGTCGTAGTAGATTTCATTTGACTTATTGTCCTGGGATGTTCAAAAAAATTTAAATTAAGTTGCAACTTGCGAACATGTCTTCCGCACCCCAAAGATATCCTACGAGCTGGAAGTAGTGTTTCTACGCATTAGATGGTCTCATTCTTACTTTTTTTAATCAATCTCTCTGACAAAAACTTTATTCTTTTGGCATCATGTCGTCTTATTTTATATATATTCCAGATTCGATAATATTAGCGTAATTCTTCACCATTGTTTGCAGATTTTTCTACTACGTTCTGGTTTTTGAATTTAGGCTTATCTTACTCAACGTGTGAGACTTCTTGAGGTTTGTTTCTGTAGACAGTTTGTTGCCTGGTCATCGAGACTGCCTCTTGTTAGAAACACAACGTGTAGTTGTTAGTACAAGATGTTGTGTCACATGGCCGTATGGTTGGGGTACCTTTTTCTAGTCTTAAAAAGGTCTAGATACTGAGAGATAGAAACAATTTGTCAAGAGAATTGTCAGTGGCCCTTTGTTCCTTCTGTACATTTCGGCAGTTGAGAGTTTTCTTTGAGTTCCACCATATGTTTGAAACTCTGAACGTCCAATCAAGCTCAAGAGGTTTGGGTTGAGAACCCCACCAGTGGACTAATTATTGCTTTTATTTTCGTTTATCCGTCTTTCCTCATTGCATAAATAGTTTACACAGTGTGCTGTGTACAGACCATTTACTTGCTATTGGTGTTTGTATAAATTTGTTTGTGTAGTTACTCCAATTTGAATATTCACTTTAGAGTTAGACAAAGGAAACTTACTGTTGTCTTGATTCTAAGCTGGACTAGTATTGTAAAACTGTTGAAGTTTCTTTTTGCATTCACACTTGTGTAGCACCTGTATGAGTCCTTATAAACGTCTTCATTTTGCAGCCTCTTCTTTAAACAGGAAATGGAGCTTTCTTTGATAGGGCTGCAAAATGCAGGGAAAACTTCACTTGTAAATGTTATAGCTGTGAGTAGATGACTAACAACCTTTCTAGTGCCAGTATTTACATCTGTCGTTAACCTTTTATGTCCATATACGTAATGACTTACAAAATTTGCTCAACTTGTTTCATTCTAGACTGGTGGATATAGTGAAGATATGATACCAACGGTAAGTTCTTTGATAATAATATGAGAATTACTGTGATACCACTTTCAATGTTACTAGGTTCTTTGATAATAGTATGAGAATTACTGGATATTCAGGTGGGATTTAACATGCGGAAAGTGACTAAAGGTAATGTCACTATAAAATTGTGGGACCTTGGAGGTCAACCCAGATTCCGTAGTATGTGGGAAAGATACTGTCGTGCAGTTTCAGCTATAGTGTATGCATCTATTCTCTTGCTTATTCAGTCTCTTTAAGTTGAAGCTGCTTTACTTACCTCACTGAACTTCTGCACTTAGAAGTAAATGAATTCACTTATATTCCAGATTTCTTTTATCAGCTATTCACTTCACCTTGTCTACTTGAGTGCTTTATTCTTATGTATGGTATCATAATACTCTTGTAAGTCATAGGATGGTAGGAGACAGCACATAGCAGATTGGAGTGTTTTTGGTCTTGGGTTGAATTTAGTTTTATCCAACCATCATTTCTTTAGGAAAAGCTGTAGATCAGGTTATCGGGCTTTATGGATCTATTTTTACACAGCTTGGGTCGGTAGAATTCCTTGTTTTCAAGCTTTTCTTAATTCTAAAGGAACAATGCCTAATCATGGACTTCAGGAGGGGTTTTGCCAAAAATTTCAAGGATTTGAAACACTTCTAAAGATGCAATTGTATACTTATAGGCTTGAGTATTTTTTTTTTCCAACTATTAGGCTTTAGTATTATGTTTGTGACTTCTTTACTTTCCTTCTCTGCAGTTATGTTGTTGATGCTGCTGATCATGATAACCTTAGCATTTCCAAAAGTGAACTCCATGACCTGTTGAACAAGCCATCATTGAGTGGTATTCCACTGCTGGTATTAGGGAACAAGATTGACAAGCCTGGAGCCCTGTCGAAGCAGGCTTTGACTGATGAAATGTAAGCAGAGAAAATTTTATGAGTATGCTTGGTCTTAGTTTTGCATTTGGGTTAATTCGAGTAATGTTTGGGAAATTTACCTACCAAGTACATATCTCTCCCCTGAGAATGGTAAAATTGAAAATGAAGTAATCAAATAAAACGAAAGGCTTACATATTCTTTTTTAATCGATGGACTCTTTTTAAGAACAATTGGCATTTATGCAGGGGATTGAAATCAATAATTGACAGAGAAGTATGCTGCTATATGATCTCATGCAAAAATTCCACCAATATTGACTCAGTCATCGATTGGCTTGTTAAGCACTCAAAATCAAAGAGTTAAAAGATGACACCCTTTCTTCTGCTACTGAATTTGTATGTTAAATTTGTGAGGCTGTTAAATTGTATTGTAAATTATCTCTAGATTGAAAGAGCTGCTCATGTGCTATTCTTTGGGATTGTCTTGCTCAGCCGCCTATTTTTACCCCTTTTCTCGTATCGAGCTTGGCTGCCAGATCATTTCTATTCAGAGTAAATTTCATAACGCTTCTTACTTTGTAGTAAGATTGACGGTGTAACATAGGTTGTAGAATAATCGAACTGGTCTATCAAAAGATTTAATGTAAAATTCAAGATAGAGCTGGAATTGGACCAGTACAATACTACTTTTGATCAAATGGTTAATGGTCCTTGTGCAGTACTAACTGCATGCCTCACAACTGAAAGGATTTTGTGCCCTACAATCATATGAAGTGAGGTTGCTGCTGTTAACAACCCATGCACCTACCATCACAAATGAATACCGAATTCTTAGCAGATGCAATGGATCAATATATGAATTTCCCAGTAATATCGATGTGCAGCCTGAAACCACAATCAAAACAATCATTTTCTGAATCATAGGTTCATCAAGATTTTTTGTGGATCAACGGCAATTCAACCAGCTCTGTTATACAACCACTTCCCACCAAAGACAAAATATTTAAAACTAAAAAGGTTAGCGGCTTTTTGAGGATATACATTTTGCATGTCAACCACCAAAAAAAGGATTTCTATACTCCTTTTGCCTATAAACTTCACTATGACCTCAATGCCATAATTAAGACCACTAGCAATGGACAAAAATAACCACATTTACAACTCTATCCACATATCAACAATAAATTGCCAATTGTACTGAAGATGAAAACCCAAGTGGTGGATCCAGCTAATGTCATCTGCATAAACAAGGAACGGCTTTATAAGTAAATGATACCCTAAAGGCAACTTAATTAAGGTCTTACTGTAGGTCAATAAATCTTAAATCAATTTCACAGCAACCATTAGTTGTGATACAACATATTGAGAAACTTTTTGGTAAAAAAATATAAGTTGCCCCTTGTGGTTGTCCGAAAAAGTCAGTTATATACTTCACCTTTACGGGCGACCTAATACACATTCTTATTTTTGTAGAATTAATACCTCTCTAAAAGCTGATGTGACAATAAATAAAAATTTAAAAAAAAAAAAAGAGGCGAGTGGGAGTCAAAATTCAAGGTTAAAATAAAAAAGAAACAAGAAAAAGAAAGTGTCTTCCCCTACCCCCCATCGTTCTCTCTCTTCAACTACCCCTCTTCTCCTTGTCACTCCAAACCCAACAGCTCCTAATCTCCATCTTCTAATTCCGTTAATACTTCTTTAGAGATAAACCCAAATATCAAAACCAAAATATTTTCGAAAAAAGGGCTTCAATTCATATTTTTTATCTTAATTATCTAACCCAATTTCCCTTTCACCGATTCGAACTCTCGAAGGACCAACAATGGAGGTTTCAAAATTTTTTACCTCCAATCTTCTCCAATCATTAGTTAAATTGATTTTGAACTCCAATTAGTAAACACATATGTGATAAGCACAAAATGATAAGTTTGAATCAATTTTCAACGGTGGATATTCCACAGAGACTTGGTGGTATGGCAGGCATAGTGGTGTGGTGGTGTGTGGCGAATTTGGTGGATTGATGTGGTTATGATTATTGGTGGAGGAAGATGCGGGTTTAATGATAGTGCGGTGGCAACGGTGGTGGTGCTATGGCGGTTTGGTGGTGGGTTGTGAAGAAAAAACAATGTGATGACATGGAAAACAATATTTTTTAAAATCTGACATTATACTGATATGGCAGTGACATAGCAATGACATGGAGCGAGTGTAGAACACCTTTCATTATGCAACTGGGTATATAAGTTCCAGGGTGGTATTAGTTCCACAAAAAATAAGAATAGGGGGGTATTAGATCACTCGTAAAAGGTTAAGTAAATAACCGACTTTTTCAGACAACTACATGGGGCAACTTATGTATTTTCCCAAACTTTTTGCATAACGACGGCATATTGAGAAACTTCAAAAGCACATAAAAAAAGGGCAACATTCAGAAACTACAGAAGTGAACACAACAACAATTCGCTACCTTGTATTAACAAGATAGCAGTATGGCTGATAGCATTCCATCCTCCAAATTAAGCAAATGTGATCGACTCTTAACATGATGACGCGCGCTAGTAGCTCCTAGAGCAGTATACCAGATACCAAAATTCTATATTGAAAACTTAAACAACAACAACATACTCAATGTGATCCCACAAGTGGGGTATGGGAGGGCGAGTGTATGCAGACCTTAACCCTACCTTGTGTGGTAGATCTATATTGAAAGCTTACAACAACTTAATGAAATTGCCTATCCACTATGCAATCGGGACCAATACTATATATTGAATCAAGAGTCAATGTATAATGTGAGTACGTAAAAATCTGGCCTTCATGCAAGTTTGTGGAAACCTGTGTGCTAATGCACAACAAAAAGCATCTCAAGTTTTCAGCAGTCCCATACAACAAAATAGACATCTAATACTTGCAAAACCCCTAGTTTAGTAAATACGTGCAGCATTTTGAACCCAAAATTTTGCAAAATTGAACATTTTTATTAATGTTCAATATGTTATCAAGCTTGCTTTTTAGTATTTCTGACAATTAATTAACTTGCTCTCTGTGATATTTTAACACTTAGAAAATCAAACTGCATATCATCACTTAACAGTACAAACTTTTAGATAATTAATAGCTCATGGCTCATTATGGTGCTACAGAGAGTCTCAACAACCACAGTAAGCTGCCTCTCGAAAGATTAGCTTACCAGACAGGGATAGTTTGATGCTGCAATGCCTTCAATGTAACTTCATGAAAACACTGTGCTGCCTCTGCCTCTGCTTCAGCCGCCTCTGCAATCCTTGCCGCCCGTTCCGCCTCAGCAATGGCAGCTTCAGCGTCTGCAACTGCTTGTGCAGCAGCTGCAGCAGCCTCCTCTGCAGTCATGCTCTTCATCTGCTCTAACTCCACATCAATTTGTGCTTTAGTCCGTATTCTAATTTCATTCTTTTCTATCATAGTGGAATCCTCCTTTCCATCCATACGAAAAGAGAGATGGCCTCCCTTGGTACCAGATGATAATCTACTCGGCGCAATCCTGTATTGATGCCTTACCTATCAATGTGGATGGAGGCGTCAAGATCCAAGATTAAGAAACAGACTAGTACATCCATAATTGGGCTTTCTACTCACAGTGTTTGCCAATTCCTCTACAAGAAAGAAGATAAAAGAACTGAAAGAAAGTAATGTTAAGTTCACACATATTAAATGTTTGCAATTGCAAATCAAGCGACGAATTTTACTCCGCAACCAACAATGTGTGCTTCCAAGCATATGACTTTTTGAGCATTGTTGATA
The DNA here is from genome assembly GCA_000715115.1 of Nicotiana otophora. Lineage (NCBI taxonomy): Eukaryota > Viridiplantae > Streptophyta > Magnoliopsida > Solanales > Solanaceae > Nicotiana > Nicotiana otophora. The sequence continues at coordinate 59,690 of AWOL01S0007654.1, read as the reverse complement.
AAACTCTAACCAAAGTAGCCAAGACCTCAGTGTTAGTCTTGGAACTCAAGAAGACTCATTATGATTCAGGAGAGGATGCATAACTGAATGAGAATAGCATGACAAACCAAAAAGAATAAATTCAGGCATTTCATTATCTCGTTGCCTTACCCCTTCCTAGCTTAGGCATGATGTGATACTAAAATGAAGCTTATGTCTGAATAGAAGCATGATCTTCCAAGTCTTGAAATGATAAAACATGGCTTCCTTCACTAAAATTGATCCTTACCAATCTTCTTCATGATGCCATCAACGGACACAACCACCTTTCTGTTACTAGTTCTTTTATTTTTGGATAACCAAGAAATTTCCGAGGGCCAGTGGCGTCGGTTCAAAACTCGATGGATAATGGGCTCGCCTCTCTACCTTTTCCACTTAAATACAAAGTTTTTGTCTGCAGAGCGTTCGATCCCGTGATGTGCGTGTACCCCACACATCATTTGTCGCGCTTTTAGCACTAGAGCAAAGCCCTAAGGGCCCTTTTAGTTAAATATTTTGTAGTGCGATGAAACTTACATCTTTTGGGGGAATGATAATCTCATCAGCCAACTTCCATCCCACAGCAACAGGAAAAAAGAGCCAAATAATGATAAAGAAAAGAACTACAACAAGGACAATTCAACATACAACGCAGATTCTCCTCAGTTACCAGCCATGCACTGATGTTAATGCTATAATAATGGGGAACAGGCATTACATGTCTTCTACATGCAGTAAATGCATCTCCATTGAACATAAAGAAGGGTAAGAGAGATTCTTCATCATTTCCACCAGTTTCTCAGGTCAATTACCTTTATCAGTCTTCCTTTATCAGTCAACGCCTTCAAATTTGCTGCCAACAGTCTTTCAAAGTTTGGAGGTGCCGTGTACCACTCCTTCAAACAAACAAAAATTGTTGAGTAATAGGCATCTAAAGTAATGAAAATAATATACCAGCATTTACAAGGTCCATACACTTGTATCATCAAGTTAAACAGAGAGTAAAAAAGTAAGGATAGAGTGAACCTTTTTGTCGGGAATTATAGTATAAAGAAATCTTGCCCAAGTGAGCAACTTCACTCTTCATAAGCAAATCCCATCTTAACCTCTCAGAAAGAAGCATAAGCATGCTCACTTACATCAGTCTATGTCGAAAACAAAAGATATCCAGTGTATGATGGACAACCTGATTAAAATTGAAAAAGTGGGAAAGGAAAATTACCACTACCCACCCCCAAAGCAACCCTTTGGCCATCCCACTGACCATGTTGGGCTGGGTTGCATAACCTTTCCTGCACTTCTTTCCAGTTTCCACCTTTTTTTTGCTTCTGCTTGGGTACTTCTTAGTTCTTATCCCTCTCTCTAGTAGTTCTCAGAGTGCTCAAGTTTGCGGGATGAAGCATCAAAAGGCATTGCCAACTAGTGAAAAGCGAAGTTAAGAAAATATTCCAGCATAAATATCAGCTACCAAGATACAAACAGCACAGGCATGTTTAACCTCTAGCAAGTCTTGACACCTTTCCTGCACTTCTATCCAGTTTCCACCCTTTTTTTTTTCTGCTTGGGTCCTTCTTAGTTCTTATCCCTCCCTAGTAGTTCTCGGAGTGCTCTAGTTTGCGGGATGAAGCATCAAAAGGCATTGCCAAATAGTGAAAAGCTAAGTTAAGAAAAAATTCCAGCATAAAATCAGCAACTAAGATACAGACAGTACTCAATCAAGCAATCCTGTTTGACACTGGAGTGCCAAGGGAAAGAGTCTCGCTAATAAAAAGGAGAAAGGCAATTCATATTTGTCCTTTTTGTTTTCTTGCTAGATCAAGAAAAAGTTTCAAAGTGTTTATCTCCTTGGCTCATAATGTCTCGACATCTTTTTAGCTCCTTGAAAATAACATAGAACAAACATCGGCGAACAACGGGGTTGAACCAGCGCATGGCGGATCCACAATCTACTGCCTTGATCCATGGCTACGTCCGCCCCTACCCCTACCCTGCATAGGTTGAAGTTTCTTTCTATGATCAAATCCTTTTTGACTCCCCTATGACCTTATCAAAGAGAAACTTTTTCCTATACTATACTAGCAAGTCTATTGTTGTGTTAGGAAGGGTGTTTCTTCTCATGTTTTTGTGTTCGAGGAGGATTTTGGTTTAAAGAGAAAGAAAATTGTCTTAGAAATGCTTAGCTAGGCAGAAAGCGTATACACGTAGCTAAGAGCCACTTGGCTACATCCGCCCTTAACCCCGCACAGGTTGAAGTCTCTATCTATGATCAAATCCTTTCTGAACTCCCCTATCATTACTTATCAAAGAGAAGCTTTTTCCTATACTATAGTGGCAAGACTAACGTTGTGTTAGGAAGGGTCTTTCTTGCCACGCTTGTGTTCAAGGAGGATTTTCGTTAATGCTTAACTAGGCAGAACTTAAAAGTGTATACATGTTGAAGTAGCCCCCTCTCCCCCCTCCCC